>PVJX010049423.1:0-11070 GCA_004027295.1 Dolichotis patagonum
AATTTTATTCTTTCAGGAATTCAAATGCTTCACTCCAAACACTTCTTGACTGACGATTTGCATTGAGAAGACTGCTGTTATTCTTATGAGCTTTAACTGATAGGTGATCTGCTTCTTTTCTTTAACACATTTTATATTCTCTTTTGTGTGGACACTAATTATAAAATGTCTTGTTCAGATTTATGTTGGTTACAGTGGTTTGAAGTTCTCTATGCTCCACTGAACTTTATGCCAGATTCTGTTGATGTGCTTGGGGGAATATTTCAGTTTTTCTACTGCAAATTGTCTTTTTTGTCACTTGTGTTGAATCCTGTTGATACCTATTTACAGACAACTATGAGTCTTATACTACTTTGCTTTGCATCACCTTGCAGAAGTTGAATTGCTATTCCCTGATCCCATGTTGTTTTAAAGAGATCTTTCTTTAGTTAGCAATAAATATGAACCCTACTTCAAGGTCTGAAACTCCATTTTCAGTTCATTCATGCAATTTTGTTCAATTAAATGGAATTTTTATTTCTTGTATATGTCTTTAATATGTTTTGTGCATTCTATTTCTTTACTATATTGTTCATTTAAGGTCTTCATCATTTCCTGGTGCTCTTCCACTTTTTTGTTTCTATCTAGTCTATTTTTTATTTTAAAAATTAAAACAGAAAGAAATGAAATGATACTGAATTTTGAAAAGTAGTAAGAAATTTACTATATTACTGATTACTGTATTTCATATTTTTATCTGAGAAGTAATTATTCAGATTAAAAGATTTAGTCAGGAATAACTGATCAATTAAACAATGAAGGCACAAACTTTTTTTGATGCACTAACAGCGATCTGTAGTATAGTTATTATATATATATATATATATATATATATATATATATATATATATTTGTTTCCTTTCTAACTTTTCTCTTTTCCTGTATCCCAGTTGTTGTTTCTTTTTGAGTACTTTCTTTCCTCTCATTATCACAATATTATACTTTTTGGATTTTATTATTCTTTCAGTTGTTTTTTATGTTAAGGAGACAATACCATAGTTACCAATCTGAGTTTGATTTATTTCATTTATGAGTGTGGCTTCAAGTTGCCTCTATTTACATACAAAAGCCTCAAGATTATCCTTTGTATAATGAGTAATGTTCCACTGCATAAAAATATGATATCTTTTTTATCCACTCCACTTTTGATGGACATATAAATAGAGCCAAAAATAAGAATCACAAGATCACTTTTATAGATGCACAAAAAGCTTTTGATAATGTCCAACACTCATTACTTGTAAGAACCTTACAGAAAATTGGAATAGATGGTCTTTCCCTCAATGTAGTAAAAGCCATCCATGACAAATGAATTGCTAGCATCATATTAAAAAGCCAAAAACTAAAAGTCTTTACTCTAAAATCAAGAACAAGACAAGGATATCCATTATCATGCCTCATATTCAACATAATGCTGGAAATACTAGCCAGAGGAAATACACAAGTGAGAGAGACATAAAAGGAGTAAGGATGGGAAAAATAAGATAAAGTGCCCTCATTTTGGGCACAATTTATTTTTCCTCTTCACCGCCTGCTACTTGATCTTCCAGGCCTTCGTGATGAGAGCTAGGACCTCCACGTGGACTGAGCTTAATGTGAAAATTCTCCTGCATGAGCATCTACACGGACCTTTCCTGGGCCCTACATCCTATGTTGAGTATTGGTTTCCCTATGAGCATGACTAGCAAATGGAGAACTATAGCAAATGGAGAACTAGCAAATGGAGAACATTTGTATGAAAAAACAGTTAGTGTATTATGAAAGTAGGCTTCCTTCTAAACAATTTAAGATTTTCCATACCAAGTGAAAATTTGAATATTTTGTGTTATAACATGGGAACAAAATGATTGACATAGAAACAATAATATGAAAATTCACACTGTTCATATGAAAACTAGCATGAGGGTGGCATGAGATTAATTCATGTAGAGAAGTAAAAGATGGAAGAAAAAGTGAAGAAGTAATGATGTATTTTGTAGAAATACTCAATTTTGTTACCTTGTTCTAGAAACATTAAATAGTAGTCATAGATCACCCTGATTTTGAATAAGATAATCATCCAAATTATAAATATAATCATAGTGATTTTAGAGAAACACATAGAAACCTATCTCTTTGATTTTCACTTAGTAAAAGATTCTTGAAATGGAATAAGAAGAATTCAAAATGCATGAAATGGAAAATAGGGTTACATTAAAATTAATGTTTCATTTTTAAAAGACAGAGACAGAGAAAATAAAGACAAATAATAAACCAGGAAACAACTTTTTTGTGGTATAAGAAACTTCTAAGGCCAGTAAAAATATGAAGTGAATAACCTCATGTTATGAAGAAGTATGTAAAAAGGTATTCAATTTCCTTAGTAACTAAGAAAACAAATCATGCACTTGTATATTCCTACAGCAATACGAAAGATAAATATAAATATACTCTTAGGAAGTTTTATATTCAGTAGGAAACTCATATGTCACAAGAAAGTATAAAAATTCTTATAAGTATTTTGTGAAATTATTTGCCAGTATCACATAAAGTTGACACATAAAAAGACTAATGGAGCCAACACACCACTGATTATATGTGCAGTACACATTATGCATGCGTCATATGAACACATTTCCTACACTTTACAACTCATAGCAAACAGGGGAAATTGTGTGTGCATCAATGTGAGAATAGCTAGCTCTCTGATATTCTCACAGTACTATTCAACCCTGAAAGCAAATTAAGAAATAAATAACAGAGGAATGGAAAATACAGAATTTCGTGGTAGAGAACACCAGAAGAAGTGTGCACAAATACAGATAAATTTAAAATAATATATGGAAATTGAAAGCAACATACACAGGCGGCCTGGTGTCTGATATCTGACTAAAGTACTATAGAGAAAGAAATTTTCTGTGTTCTCTGAGGCCAACAAAGTGATTGTCCATGAAGAGAGGGATCAGCAAGAGTCATGAGGAAATATCCATGGACTGAAAATGACCTGGTTTAGTCAGCATAGAAACTCATGGAAATTGTATGCAGATCTTTTGTGTTTGCTTTCTTGATTACCTCAGTTAATTTTCTCATTTCTGAGACAAAATATTTGATGCACAAAGCTAAAGGATGAAACCTTATTTATCACACAGGTTGTACTTGTTTGATGTCATTTTATTTTGCATTTATAACTTAATAATATCCAGCCTTAAAAGGTAAGCAAACACTGTAAAGGCAAAAGAAAAAATCTAATGCAAAGACTCAGAAAAATAAAGTGGGCAAAGAAAATTTTAATAAATTCCATGTGACCCCATATGTAGAATATTTTAAATGATGTATAATTATTAAATCTACAGAAATAGAGAGGACATTGTTTTCTAGGAAATGGAAGGTCAGAGAAAATAGGAGTTAGTGAATGAAGGTGAGAAACACACCCAATGAAATTCCTGAAGAATATGGTATGGTGTCTGATTAAAACCACCACTTAGTGCAAGTAAAATTTGCCACGATTGCAGATCTTATCTGCTGTTGCCACAAAAGGAAGAAAAGCCAAGCAAAGTGGGGAGCACAGGTCAAGAAGGATCTATTACAGGTGATGTGTAATTTTTGGCATAGATTTGTTTTGAAAAGTTCTTCAATACCAGCCATATGACAATTATACACTTAGATGAGATCTTCATATAAACAGAGGGAGGAATAAGAAGTAAGGAAGAAGCACAGAATTTGCAGTGTTTGAAGTGTCCAAATATGGCAACAGTCTCTGATAATGTGTGTAACAAACTGTGAAATTTTCACTAAACAGAAATATGAAATTAAGTAAGATACACAATCTACAGGAAAATTTTATTCTTAGAATGAAGATTTATTGCATTTCTTATCTGTCCACGTGTCTTAATTGAGGTTTTCTATTAAAATCTGAAAGGTTATGTGTAGATTCTAATTAGAATGGCACTGATTTTCAAGATGGTATCATATGTGTACTTATTTCCAAGTACATCCAGTTAAGCACATTAAAATGTTCAGATTTTTGCATGCTAACCATGTCGCAGTAATGTAACTTAAAATTTAACAGTTGTGTTCCTGAGGTCTTGTATTTGTTTTCCAAATACATTTTCATTTACAAAGCTGATGACTGCAGCCAAGACTTACATATGAGAGCAAGGGGTTACCACTTAGCTACAATTAAAACTACAGACAAAATTTCTATATTAAAACAGGATCTCTTTAGAAATAATAATCATAGATTACTGTTATAAATAATAATGTATTTTTAGAACAATTATGTAAATGAAATAGGCATAATATTGTAATAGCAGTATAAAATAAAAATCTTGACTTAACATGAGAATCAATGATAAAAATATAAAACTGTAAAATTAGGGAAAAATAAAAAATATGAAAAGAGTTAAAATTCACTGAAATATATACTAACTATAAATAATATATATTATATTGACAAATATATACTAACAGTTTTATTAATTGACATACATTAAAAAGTGTTCCACATTGTGTAAAGATTAGACATGAAAGAAAAAAGGCACAAAAACAGGCAAAGAGAAGAGCACTGAATAAGGAGGTGCAAAACCTTGAACTATAAAATAAAATCGTATTACCTATAAATATTTAAAGTATAACTTTTGAGTTTCTGTTGCTATTGTTTATAAAATCATTTTGCATATCATTTTATACCTACCTCAAATGTAAAATAGACTCATATTTGTGTTTTGGGCTTTGTGATGAATGAGTACATATAGTAGAAAAGAAATGAAAAGGAGTCTAATTCTCATGATTGAGGAAGATGTGTGTTCAGTTTTTACACAGATTCTGCAAACACATTACACACGCATCATGGAAATGAATGCACTAGAAATAGGGAAACAATAGTAGGTTAAGCCAGAAGTGTTACTGAGCCAACAAGCAGATCTGTCATAAAGAGCAACCAAACATTCATGATGGAAGGCCATAGAAGGATACAAAGGCACAGGTCAGGAGGAGGATACTTTGAGAAACTCTTGTCTCTGGGGAAGATTTGATGAGCTGTTGTGTCTGTGAATACGTTGTGTTCACTTCTTTTGCTGGTACAGAATGCAGACCATGGAGCCACTGCTCCAGATTATAAGTTCCAAACAGAAAATGTCATGTGATAATGACAATGCCACAAAGATTGAGTTTTTGTTTTTGCTGGAAATCACAGCTGAAGTGTACTGAATATCTATAGTGTTTGTGAGGTTTTCATTGTTCCTTTTGTCACTCACAAGCATAGGAACAGTGACATTTGCCAGCATGTGCAGGACCCAGCCAATACTAGGACAGGGCCTAACTTACCTTTGAGCTCGCACTTTCAACCCTGCCCACCTGGAGCTCCTGGAGCTGATGGTGATGACCTGGAAGACACTCAGCATGCAGTTAGTGCTGAAAGACACACCCTTCCCCACCACTTATACATAGAAAACTAGTTTGCATCCAACTTTATTAAGGAAGTCTTCCATCCCAAACACTGCCTTGGTAACTGGGATTCCTCTGGAGAGAAGGAATAAGGTGTTGTCCACAATCAGATGCCTGACAATCACATCTGTGTACCTGGACCTGCAGCCACTGAAATAAATGAAGACAGAATGACAAAGAAGTGAGAAAATCCTCAGGCTTCCAAAGACTACTGGGAACATGAAAAGGACCATAAATTTCAGATGCATAGCTGTAAAACTTCTACTGTGCAGGATTCATAACAATGTGACAAAGTATAGGATTCTCTACAGAAACCTAATTTGTGCAAAGAAAATTTCATACGAATGTATTCAAAATTTTCATGAGTACATTTCTTAAAATTTTATTTCCAGTGCATATATTATTTTGAAGAGTTTCACAATTTTTCATTATTCATTATATTGCTTTTAAATGTATGCTTCATTGTGAATTTTTAAAATTTTATTTAAAAAGAAAAAATAAACGAGATAAAATAGAAAAATGGTAGCAACAATAAAGAATTCGAAAGGGAAAAAATAAAAGAACCAAAAATAAACAAACAGACAAAAAAACTCAAAATATCAACAACAACAAAAACACAAAGAAATCGCCACTTGATACCTTACATACTCTAATCATTGGAAATAGTTGTTCAAGATACAATATTAAAGCATACAATGTAGACATACAAACAATGAGACTGTTAACAGTTCTGCTCAACAGTCTAACAAAAACAGTAGTATAGTCATCTATCTTACATACTTAAACTTACATGCAATTATAACTTTAGAACACTTTCTTTTCCTTTCTTTTTTACAGTAGCAATTACACATTTTGTGTTTTATTACTCCTACAGTTCTCATTAAATTTTACCCTAGAGAAACAATGTGATATTTATAAATATGATTCTTATGTATTTAACTAATGTGGATGACATCAAGTTGTCTCCATTTCCCTATGAAGGCCTCAATATCATTCTTTTTATAGCTGAGTAATATTCCATTGTGTAAAAATACCACATCTTTTTCATCTACTCTGCGGTTGATGGGCATCTTGGATGTTTCCAAGATTTAGCTATCACAAACAGGGCTGCTGTAAACATAGGTATACATATATCACTGTGATATGAAGTTTTCAGTTCTTCTGGGAAAATACCCAGGAGGGAAATAGCTGGTTTGAATGGAGCTTCCACTCCTAGCCTTCTGAGAATTCTTCATACTGATTTCCATAGTGGTTGCACGAGTCTGCACTTCCACCAACAGTGAAGCAGTGTTCCTTTTCCCTCACAGCCTCACCAACATTTGTTATCAGTTATTTCTTAATGGCAGATATTCTTTTTGGTGTGAGATAATATCTCAATGTTGTTTTAATTTGCATTTCTCGAGTGACAAGTGATGGTGAAAATTTCTTCAAGCATTTGTTTGCTATTTGTATATCTTTATATGAGAACTGTGTGTTCATCTCAGGTGCCCATTTTTGGAGAGGGTCTTTGAACATGGGCAGGTTGATGTTTTTCAGTTCTTTATATGTTCTTGATATAAGTCCTTCGTCTGAGTGGTTGCAGGTTAAAATTCTTTCCCATTCTGTGGGTTTTCTTTTCACTCTGATGAGGATTTTTTGAAGTGCAGAAATTTTTTCAATAATCTGAGATCCCAGTTGTTGATTGTCTGAAAAGTTTCCCGTGTAGTTTGCATTTTGTTCAAAAAATTTCTGCCCACCCCTATGTCTCCAAGATTTCAACCTACCTTATATTCTAGTAGATTTAGTGTTTCTGCTTTAATGTTTAGGTCTTTGATCCACGAAGACTTTAATGTTGTACATGGTGATAGGCATGGATCTAGCTTCAGTCTTATGTATGAGGAGAGCCAACTTTTCCCATACCATTTATTAAAGGGGCTATCCTTCCTCCAGTGAACATGTTTAGCACCTTTGTCTAATATCAGGTGGCTGAGTGTCTTTGAACCTATACTTGCATCTTCTAATCTGTTCTATTGATCCTCAGGTCTATTTATTTGCCAGTACCATGTTGATTTTATCATTGTGGCTTTGTAGTACAGATTCAAGTCAGGAATTGAGGTGCCTCCTGCCTTTCCTTTATTGCCCATAATTGCTTTTGCTATTCTAGGTTTCTTATGATTCCAAATGAAATTTAGGAGTGTTTTCTCTAGATCTGTGAGGTATGTCAAGGGTATTTTGATTGGGATTGTGTTAAATCTGTATAAGAGTTTGGGTAGCAAGTTAAATCTAAAGCTCATAGAAGAGAGGATATTGTAAAGATTAGAGCAGAAATCAATGCAATTAAAAGTAAAAAAAACAATACAAAGAATTAATGAGTCAAAAAGCTGGTTTTTTGAGATAAAAAAATTGACAAACTTCTAGCTTAACCTATAAAGAAAAAGAAAGAAAAAACCCAAATTGATGCAATAAGGACTGAAAAACAGGAAACTACCACAGATCCCATGTAAATTCAAAACACCATGAATACCGACTTTGAAAATCTCTACTCACATAGAGATGAAAACACAGAGGAAATGGACAGATTTCTAGAAACATATGAACTACCAAAGCCCCACCAAGAAGTTATAGCAACTTTGAATAACCCAATATCAGCTATTCAAATTAAAAATGTAATAAAATAACTTACCAATAAAGAAAAGTCCAGGTCCTGATGGATTCACACCTGAATTCTATAAGAAATGTAGAGAAGACTTGATGCCAATACTCCTTAAACTCTTCGATGAAATTGAAAAGAAAGCAGTACTCTCTAATTCATTCCTGGAGGCAAGTATTACTCTGATACCAAAACCAGAGAGAGACTCAACGCAAAAGGAGAACTATGGGCCAATCTCAATAATGAACATTGATGCAAATATTCTCAATAAAATACGAGCAAATAGAATGTAGCAAATCATGCAGAAGTTTATACATCATGACCAAGTGGGGTTCATTCCAGGAATGCAGGGATGGTTTAACATATGCAAATCAATAAAGGTAATACACCACATCAACAGAACCAAAAACAAAAACCACATGGTCATCTCAAAAGATGCAGAAAAAGCTTTCCGTAAGGTCTAACATGTGTTCATGTTAAATAACCTTCCAGAAACTTGGAATACATGGTATTTACTTCAACCTTATAAAGGCCATCCATGACAAACCACCAGCCAATATTATACTAAATGGACAAAAACTGAAAGCTTTCACTTTAAAATCAGGAACAAGACAAGGATGTCCACTATCACCAGTCCTATTCAATATAGTTTTGGAAACACTACCCAGGGCAATCAGACAAGAGAAACAACTAAAAGGAATAAAGAAAGGAAAGGAAGAAGTTAATTTATCACTAATAGCAGATGACAGGATACTCTATATAGAAGACCCAAAAAACTCCACTTAAAGACTACTAAAGGTAATAAACAAATTCAGCAGTGTGGCTGGCTACACAGTCAATGCTCAAAAATCAATAGTATTCCTGTACACAAACAATAACCTCACCGAGAGAGAAATTATGGAAGATTTGCCCTTCACAATAACATCTAAAAAAATAAAATACTTAGGAATCAACCTAAGTAAAAATTTAAATGAGCTATATAGTGAAAATTATACTATGTTAAAATAGGAGACTGAAGATGATATTAGAAAATGCAAGGATGTTCCATGCTCTTGGCTAGGAAGAACCAACATCATTGTGAATTTTGGCTTAGCAATTCCAAAGTACTTAGTTTCACAACATAATAGGTAAGGACCTTATCATATCTACCCTTAAAAAGGAAAGCATCTTTAGTAAAGGTAGTGTACATGACTCATCTAAATGTCAAGAAGATATTTGGACTTGTGAACCAGGTTTTGGTGACACTATATGTCCCAACCCGTGGTAAGTCAACCAAGACCCTAGAGGGGGAGTGGTCATTAGATAGGGACAAGAGACACAAGAAATGGAGAAAAGACAGGATTTTGATCAAGTCTCATTTATTGGCAGGAAGTGTTGTGTGTACACAGGGTATGGAGAATGAGGAAGTTAAGCCTCTTGACATCAGCAAGTAACTAGACAATGGTGGTTAGTCTTAACCTAATACGGGGAAGTGTGTGACTTTGGGGAAATAGACAATATATGAAGAAACAGAAACTTAACTCAGAAACAGAAGCTGAACTGTGCAGAAACAGAAACTAAACTGGCACGATGGCTATTATTATCAAATGAAGGTCAATCACAAGTGTCCCACCGAGGTCTCCCACAAACTATCACAGATGGGTCAAGAAGATTTAAAACTGCTGAATAACCCAATTTCTATTAATGAAATTGAAAATGTAATTAAATCCTTGCCAACAAAGAAGAGCCCATGCCCAGATGGATTCACTGTGGAATTGTACAAAATGTACAAAGATTTAATTCCAACACTCCTCAAACTCTTCAATGAAATTGAAAGGGAAGCAATTCTTCCTAAATCATTCTTGGAAGCAAATATTACTCTAGTACCAAAAGCTGAAAAAGACCCATCTAAAAAAGAGAACTATAGGCCAATCTGCCTAAAGAGCATAGATGCAAACATTCTCAATAAACTATTGGCAAGCAGGATGCAGCAAATCATCAAGAAGATTATGCACCATAAAAAGAGGAATTCACCCCAGGAACGCAGGGATGGTTCAACATACATAAATCAATAAATGTAATCCACCATATCAATAGAGCCAAATGGAAGAACCACATGATAATCTCTATAGATGCAGGAAAAGCTTTTGGTAAGGTCCAATACTCACTCATGATTGTAATCTTACAGAAAATTGGAAAAGATGGTCTTTACCTCAATATGATGAAGGCCATCTATTAAAAAACAACAGCCAGCATCATATTAAATGGCTAAAACCTGAAAGCCTTTACCTTAAAATCAGGCACAAGACCTGGACGTCCCCTTTCATCGCTCCTATTCAACATAATACTGGAAATACAAGTGAGAGCAATTAGACAAGAGAGAGAAATAAAAGGAGTAAGATAGGAAAAGCGGAAGATAAATTATCATTATTTCCAGATGACATGATACTTTACATAGAAGACACCCAATACTCCATTGCAAGATTCCAAGATGTAATAAATAAATTCTGCAATGTAGCTGGAAATAAATTCAATACTCAAAAATCAATAGCATTCCTATGCACTAACAACAAAAATACTGAAAGAGAAATAAGAGAAGCCACAGGCTTCATACTAGCATCCAAAAAAAAAAAAGAAATAACTAGGAATTAATCTCATGAAACAAGTAAATAGCTATAGAGGGAAAGCTATAATACCCCCAAAAAGGAAGTCAAAGAGGACCTCAGAAAATGGAAAGACATCCCTTGTTTATGGATAGGAAGAATAAACATTGTGAAAATGGCAATTCTCCAAAATTATTATACAGATTGAATGGAATCCCAATCTAAATATCACTAAAAATACTTCATAGAGCTAGAGAACTCATACCTAAAATTCATCTGGAACCAGAAGAGACCCAGAATAGCAAAGATAATTCTAAGCAGCAAAAGCAAGGCAGAAGGCTTCACAATCCCTGACTTGAAATTATTCTACAAATCTACTGTAATAAAATCAACATG
>PVJX010049424.1:0-11070 GCA_004027295.1 Dolichotis patagonum
AGGTTGTTTCATGTGAATTCCCTATAGGTGACAATATGGACAACTATTTGGAAGAAAACAAGAGTCAATATGATAGAGAGTGAATATCTCCAATTGTCTAGTTTTGAAATTTATGTCTTACATTGCTTTCTTGTGATCCGCTTTGCTCTGTTTTGTTGTGTTTAATTTTACCCTATTGATATAATTGCATGTATATTTGAGTGGTTAAGATGGATGACCATATAGTTGTTTTTGTCAGATCGTGGAGCAGAACTGTTAACAAGTCTCACTGTTTGAATGTCTACTTTACATGTTTTAACTTCGTAATTTGAACAACTATTTCCAAGAAGTCAGTATGTAATTAGTCAAGTAATAATTTCTTAGGTTTTATTGTTGTTGTACTTTTCCTTTTTTCCTCAGAATACTGTATGGTTGGTACCCTTTATTCTGTTTTATTTTGTTTTGTTTTTTCCTCTTTAAATAAAATTATTTAAAAAAAAGAAAAAAAAACAAAAACAAACAAACAAAAAAAACCACAACCAGGTCGTATGTACCATAGTGCCTTCCAGAGTAGCCACCAAGCAGGAGGACCATGATGGTGGGAAAGGCAAGGGCAGACTGACTGGGGCTGGACTTTTTCATCTCTGGTTTCAAGCCTAATTATTTCCCAGTTAGGACTTACTTTCAGGAAAACATGTCATAAATTGCTTCCTACAATGTCCATTGGTATGGTGGACAGCTGAGGGTTTGGAGTCCAGTATATCTGGGTTCCAGTCCACCATGTCCACTTTGAACTGTATAGCCTTGAGCAATGATGTATTTAGGCCTCCTGACGCTCCCTTTCCCCCTCTGTTAAAGTCATGACAGGCCACCTTTCCTGCAGAAAGGATAACGGAGATGGAGTAAGGTAGGGGACAAGAAGGACTCTAGGCAGAGAGCTCGTGGTTAGGCAGCTCTGCCATCCTCACGGTTTACATCCCCACGGATTACAGCGTAATCAGCTTATATCTGCATTGGTATATGCATCCAGTTTTGTGGCTTTAGGGTTTAACTTCTCACCTTGACAATACTCAGATATTTTGTTCGGTTTCTGTCATTTTCCATGTTTGTCTTATGTTGCTGGAATTGACTGCATGAACCTTCCCTTAATATGCTTCTGTGCTTTAAGAGGTGGTGTACAAGAGAAGGGGCATGAGGTAAAAAGGAGCAGGGGAGATGGAATGAAGTTGAATCCAGTCCTTAAAATGCCCACGCAGCCTTCTGGGACTTGTTTCCATCATTTGATGTTTGAGGAATGTTTGGCAAGATAAGGTGTTGAATTTCTCAGTGCTTAAATGCATTTCATGCAAAACGTCTCATTTTCCTCTCCTGAGATATCAAATACTTTTAAAAATACAATTGATTATGGATGCAAGTGTATCTTTCTCAGCCCTTCCTCCAACACATGCGCGCGCGCACACACACACACACACACACCCAAACCCCCAGAGCCTCAGGAAACCCACAGTTCTGTTGTTTGAACATGTTTTCTTTATTCAAGTGGTTGTTTGCAAATGTTTTCTGATCCTAACAGCAGCAAAGCTGAGGCAGCCTGTCCTGCTGGAGACTGAGTTCTTTTTCTTTGTAAAATGCTGTTTACTGAAATAAATTCCACCTCCTTTTTTGTTTGGCTTTTCCTTTGTAAACAATCAAAACCAACTGGCAGAGTCTGGGAGGTTGTTTCAGTTCCATGTGGTCCCTGGCTTGCTTCCTCTCTTTTTTCCTACTCAGCTGAAGTACAGGCGGTGTTGTGTACCCCAAATTCTTTTGCAAGAAGCAATGAATCCTATTAAGCATTCCTCATGCACCAACCCTACAGGGAAAAAGGAGACAGTTCATTTTGACGCTGAGCTCAGGAATAAGGAGGGTCAGGTTAAGGAGAAGACACAGAAATCATTAAATCCAAAATTCTTTGAGCATTTTCACAGAGCAATTGTCCTGTGAGTAGCTTCTCTGAAAATGGCCTGGTAGCTGAAGAAACTTGGAGGGGGAGGAGGCACAGATTTTTAACTGGATTTTCAATGTGGCTGAACATACACAAAGTTGGGAGAATTGCACTTTAAAATTATGTTTATTTATTTTTACTTCTGAGTTTACCAAATTTATATGATGAGGTGACTTACATGTGTGGCCGGGTGCATGTATAAGCGTGTGTGTGTAGGAAACTAATTAACAGAAGAGTGAATTTTCACCAGTGTATTTTGACCTCCAGGCCTCACCCACTGGCTCTCTCCCCAGTTGCACCTTCTAAGAAGGTAACCATTCAAGGTGGAGGCCACCGGCTGCAGCTGGCTCACTCTGTGTTGAATTTGGCCTACGTGTTTTGGTCCCAGGGTGTTTTTACGTTTTTGAATCATTTGCCGATGTTTAGAAGTTGGGAGTTTTCTTATAAAAAGCCAAGATTCATGCTTTTCTTGAAAAACTGAAAGACCCAGCAATACCAGGCCAACTTGTCCAGGTAACAGCAGGAGCCCAGCTGTTCCCTTTGGGCAGGACATGGACGCAACACAGCCCCGTCCAGACCGACTCCACTCTCCAAGGTCACAGACCTAGTCAGCCTTTGAGCTGGTGACCTGTAGAGCAGAGCGTGCCCGGGATGGCCGTGTCTGTGCCCTGCTACCCTCCTGCTACCCTCCTGTTTCCAGTCCAGATGGATGACCGGTGAATTTGGTTGGGCTGGCACAGCGATTTACTGGGTGTTTTTGCAACCTCTGTTCTTGCGTTTCTCAAGGATTTCCTTATTTAATCTTTGTAAAAACTTTATAAACTGGGCATTGTTATGATACGCTTTTGTGCAGTGAGGAAATTAGCGCACAGCATTAGTACAGCTTGCTCTAAATTATATATTTAATAAGTAACAGAGCTGGGCTTTGAATACAGAGAACTTGTTCTTAATCATTATATTTCATAAAACTTTTTTAATCTAAGAAATATAATAATTTACTTTTTAAGAGTTTTATTTTGAACTTATTTTAGACTTATGGAGCAGTTGAAAAAATAATACAAAGAATTCCTTTATATTCCTTAATCTGCTGCCATTGTTAGCATCTTAAATAACTGTAGTTCAATTAGCAAGTATAGGAAACTAATATAGGTAATTTCAGGTGTGGTCTCTTTTTTCTGACTTCACCCATTTTAACATCAATATTTCCCCTCTTCATGCCAGGATTCTGTCCAAGATCTTGCATTACATCTATTTGTTATTTCTCCATTATCTCTCTCAATCTGGGGCTTTCCTCGACTTTCATGAATTTGACACCTTTGATGGACTTTGTAGTTTGTCTTTCAGTTTGGGTATGGCTGCTATTTTCTCATGATTGCAATAAGACTGCACCTTATTTTATCAAGAATTTAAAAAATGATGTTATGTTCTCCTTAATCATGGCAAAGAAATTACACTGCTGATTTGACTTACTGATGGTAATACAGATTAGTCATTGGTAATATTGGCCTATAAAGTTTCTCTACCTAGAGTTATTAGTTCTTCCGTAGCAGTTGATAAGTTTTATAAGAAAGATGATTTGATATGGAGATCATGTTTTTTTCTGAAGCTTTTGTCTGTTAATTTTAACAACTTTTAGTTGATCTTACCTACAACAACATGCTTCTCTTGTTTTAGCAAAACTATAACAAAATGATCAGAAATACTGAAAGATTACAGCAAGCATCAAGATTTTATTTCCCAAATTTTTTATTTGTTTGGTGGTACCATAGATCAAGCTCACAATCTCACCCTTGCCAGGCAGCTGCTTATGCCACTGAACTAAATCCCCCTGCTTCTTCAAGAATCAAGATTTTTAACACAAAACGTTTAAATGCAATAAAATATGATCAAAATATATGACAAAGGTATCAATTTAGAAAATTATTACAGTGAAAGACACATTGCCGCTAACCTGTCTCAAAATATCTCCCCTTGTTTCCACATACTTATTCCATTGTCCTTACTATTTTCTGAAGCAGTCCTGTAAGTCTTCCTTTAAGTGTGTCTTTACTAGGTGTGATCAAAAACACTGTTAATGCTACTGCCAAGTGCCACCCAACAGGAAGGTATGTCTCCAGCTGATTCAAATATTGAAGGAAATTTCTATCAAAGGAAAACATCATTGTGGGTCTTCATCGTCTTTATTCACCAGATCTGCAACCTCCCGACTTCTGCCTCTTCTCAAAAGTTGAAATGATCATGACAGGTAAAAGTTCTGAATAGATTCAGGATACTGAGGCAGCTGTGACAGCACAGCTAAAGACATTCATGAAAGAGAACTTCCATGCTGTTTCCGAAAGTGGCAAGCACAATGGAAGTAATGTGTTCATGGTGAGAAGATTCATGGCAAAGTGTCTGTTAATGTAATACATTTTAAAATTTTAAACAAGTGCTGTATTTGCCTATTCTAATGTTTTTGTATTTGTCTCATTCTGATTTTTTGGCAGTGCTACGAATCAAGTCTAGAGCTCTACATACACTCAACAAGTGCTCTACCACTGAGCTACATCTCAGCTCCTGAAAGCTATTTTTTTACTTAGTAATCAATATTGCCTTCTAATTTTTCAATTGAAGTTGCTAACTTCATATGAATTGAAGTTGGCAACTGGCCTGAGTCCACTATAATTCCAGCCATGCCCTCTCCCTTTACTGTCACTTTTTGGCTTTTGATGATGGAGTCTTTGGAAGTGTCACATCTGTTACTAATCATTTCCTTTATCTTTTCTCCATATGATCATCTCTGCAGCCTGACTCCTAAGAGGTCCAGATATTTTGAAAGGCAATCAACATATTAAAGAAAACTGCCCATTTAATCTTCCAACTGAAAAACACACACACAAATAAAAGTTTTTTCACTGTTTATACTTAAGAAAGAATGAACTATTCTTGTATGGATATGGGATTTACTCTTCAATGTAACTGCAAAAAATGTTTAAAGTAATATATTTTGCTTTTAAATAGATACTTTTTAAAAATTATGAAACATTTTATATATAAAAAGCACAGGAAATAGTATAGCAACACCTATGATTCATTAGAAAGACTAAAAAAGATATTTTGCCATATTTGCTTATATTTTTCACTAAATGAAAAAGGAAAGAAACAGTTAAGCACAGCTGTATTTCTGTCCTTTGCTACAGATATGATTTCTATTTCGCATGTTTTGAAACTTACCAGAGTCTGAGAGAGGAGAATTGCAAGTTTGATTCTCCTCTAGGAAAGTTAGTGAGATCCTGTTTCAAAATTTGAAAAATTAAATTAAATTAAATTAAATAGGGTGGAGATGTAGCTTAGGGGTAAGGGGCCACTGGATTCAGTCCCTAGTACAGCAAAAAACAAAACATAATAAATCAGAAATGATACCATATTGAGAGTATCATTTGCTATTTTTTGTATTCCATGTTACATTTTGGGTATTTATCTCCATTGATCTATTTTGATTCAGCTTATTAATGTTTTAAATGCTTAATGCCATATTGGGCACCAAACTCTCAGCAGATTTTCTGGGCTCAAAATCTGAGTCTACTATTAACCAACAGCATAACATTGGGCAACTTTCATAATCTCTTTGAGTCTTGATTTCCTCACACAAAACATGGAAACAATAGCAGTATCTACGCCACTGAGCTGCTGTGGCATTCAGGAGGTAACGCATGCGGACTGCACAGTGTGTGAGCTTCCTAGCGCTGGCGTCACAGAACACCGCTACCAAGTTGGAGGCTTGAACAATCGCCATTTATTTTCTCACATGGAGGCTGGAAGTCCAGGTAGGTTCTCTCTCTCTCTCTCTCTCTCTCTCTCTCTCTCTCTCTCTCTCTCTCTCCTCTTTTCCTTGTCTTTCCGATCATTTTCCTCCACTTGCCCATGCCTCCTTCTTCCTTTGACCTCACATGATTTTCTTTGTGTGTGCACACATTTTTAGTGTGTCTTTCTTTGTGCCCAAGTTTCCTCTTCCTGTAAGAACACTGGTCAGTTTGGCCTTGCTTTAACATGGCCTTTTGAAAAGCTCGTTTCCCAGGCCAGGGAGGTGGCTCAGTGGTAGATTGCTATGGCTAACATAGATACAGCCCTGCGTGTTATCCTTAGTACTGGGGAGAGAAAGATACTATCTCCAAATGTAGTCAAATTATGAAGTGTTAAGGATTAGTGCTTCAGTATATGACTTGGAGGAGACAACTGGGCCCCTAACAAATAGCTTGAATTTCTATTCTTTAACAATTCCAAAAAGTTCTGCAATAAACATCTTCTTCTGAGATTCTTTGTAAATATGGAAGACATTTTTCTACTGTTTTTGCCTTTTAGGATGTAAATCTAGAAGTGGGATTGGGGATTACACAGTGCGTAAGTCTTCTTGTACTTCTTATTGTACTAAGATTCTTCTCCCCATACCTTTACCCACATTAGCGCTAATGTTGCCTGAGTTTAGTACTGTAAGTTAATATCTCATCATTTTAATTGGATTTTTATTTTAACAAGTTGGATTCTGTTAAATAATATCTGAGTGTCTTTTCCTAAGGTTGCCTTTAAGCCTTTTTGATCCCCATGAATATAGCTTTTGCTTGTGTTTTTGTTGAACTGTTATATTCTACAAATCAGACACCTTTTTATAGCTTTGAATAACAACCCTGGTTACTTATATGAGATATGAATTTTTTTTTAGTTTGTGGCTTGAGTTATCATCTATAGGCACCTTTTGTCAGAAGGCTTTTACCTAAATGTAGAGAAATTTCTTAATCTTTTATTTAGCAGTTTGTATTTTCTTTGTATCTTAGGAAATATTTTCCCTACCACAATATATAAAGCTATTCCAATCTTGGTATGTAGTAAATTTTACTTCATTTTCTTTCGTCTTACATTTTTTAGTTTTTATTTTGGGCCATTTATTCTTTTGTATGTATTTTATAATCAGGTTATTAATTGTTTTGTACACTCTTACTTGAATTTTCATAGTATTAAGTGTCCCAAATGACTACAATATATAAATTACTTAGTGAGAATTATAATTTTTACATAGCTTTTCCTCCAGAAATAGAATGCCATAATTCATTTGAGTCTTCGAAAAAGGATACTTTAATGACTTTAATTAAGTTTTGCTAAAATATATTAAATACATTTTGCTATTTTGTTTCTAGGTCTGTATATCTTTTATTATTATTCTAATAATATGTGAAAAACAGTATTTTCTTATATTGCTTTTGATTAAGATACATTAACTATATTTTAGAAATTTATTTCTAGGTCTATATATTTAATTATTATAGTCGTATTTTAAAAACTACCTTAAAGTTGATTTTGGCTGAAAGTTAAGGATAATATTGGTTTTCCTTTTGATTTAGTATTTAGGACACTTGCTGGATACTCCTAACATTTTGATAAATTTATCTAAGGATTTGTTTTTATTTTCTATCTAGAAAAGCACATCATTCGTGGATATAGACTGACTTTTTCCTGGTAATCCTTATATAAGGATGTATTTTCTCCTTCTTATTGCATTGCCTAGAAACTTTAGTATAATATTGAAGAGAATGAAAAGAATTATGTCTAGTGATTCACCATTAAAAGTGAGATTTGCTTTGAGTTATGAATATGAGTCAACATGTATGTGTATATATATATATTTATATATATATATATATATATATATATATATATATATATATATATATATATATATCTTAAGCAAACTTAGTTATTGTAGTATTTTTAATGTCTCATTGAAATTCACTGGCTACTATTTTGCATATTTATAACTTTTATGTTTCTCTTCAAAATTAACAATGATGTATAATCTGTGTTGCTTGTAAATCCTTCTTTAGATTTTGAATTATCTTAATCACATTCTTATCATGGAGACAAAGTACACAAAGCCCACAACTTGAAGGAGAGGTTTATATGTTTAGCTCATGGTTTCAGTCCCTGTCTGGCCGACTCCAAGGCAGGAAGAGGCTGGTGGAGGGGTCTGGCAGAGGAGAGATGCTTATCACACAAACGGCCAAGGAGGAGAGAGATGGGGGAGCCTGGGAGGGAGACAGCGGGGACCCACTCCTCAGGTAGCCCTGGCTTCCGAGCAGCATATCCATCTCTGAGGGGCTTTTTAGATCTGAATTGTAACGTGGGTCGGGATTTGTATTCTCAAAAATGAGCTGGGGGTGCTTTCAAGTTTTTAGTCTCTGAAATGTTCTATCATGTGTGTACCTTGTCTATTTTTTTTAAAGTTTGGTAGAAGTTATCTGTGAAATGCAGATAGTTTGCTTTTTCATTGTAATCAGTGTTTTGCTTTAATTTGTATTATATTACTCTAAAGAAATATCACTTTCCCAGTTTTAAGAGACATTTTTCTAAGAAGTTGAGCAATCTATTTAAATTTTAAACTTTCTTTTGTATAATTTTAAAGAGAATAAAACAAAAGAGGACAGAACAAAGCAGATCAGAACAACATAAGCAACACAGCACTTTACAACAAGACAACCAGAAATTAACAGTAGCTATCATAATATCTCTTTCTTTGCTATAGTTGAGCATAGTTTCAAATACAATAATATCAAACATAACAAAATAGTATAAAACCATTCAAAAGAATGGAAGAATTAGAGGACATTCTGAACCAAATAACAGAAAATAATCAATGGCTACTATAATATCTCATTTTCCATAAAAATTTTGTTTATTCTATCACATATATTAAAATCCCAATAAGACACCACATGATAGATATGATGGTAATAGAAGAATAAAAGCATTGTAGGACTTCAAAGCAAGACAATATTAAATCAGCAATGGTTGCCTTAATGTTTTGTTTTCTTCAAAACAGCAGTTCATACCATCACACATAATAAAGTCAAGCAAGACAGAATAAAATCATTCCAACCAATGAATGAAAACATTAAAAGGCTTCAAAACTATGTAATGGGGAATCATGATTACCATAAAATCTTATGTACTCTTACCAATTCTCAAACTAGGGAGACTGTACGGTATTGACATGTGTGAGTTTGCTTTATTTCGCTTATGAATATGGTCCCAAGTTGCATCCATTTATTTATAAATATCTCAATGTGATCATTCTTTATAACTGAGTAGTACTCCATTGTATAAAAATACTACATCTCTCTTATCCATTCCTCAGTTGACGGGCACTTAGGGTGTTTCCAAGATCTGGCTATTACAAATTGTGCTACTATAAACATGGGTGCACATATATCACTGTGGTATGATGTTTTCAGTTCTTCTGAGAATATGCCTAAAAGTGGAATAGCTGGGTCAAATGGGACTTCCAAACCCAGCTTTTTGAGAAATCTCCAGACTGACCTCCACAGTGGTTGCACCAGTCTACACTCCCACCAAAAGTGCAGAAGAGTTCCTTTTTCCCAACAGCCTCTCCAGCATTTGTTGTTGGTAGATTTTTTTTATCCTGGCCATTCTTTCTGGAGTGAGATATAATCTCAGTGTGGTTTTAATTTGCATTTCTCTCATGACTAATGATGATGAACATTTTTTCATGTACTTATTTGCCATTCATATTTCTTCATCTGAGAACTGTGTATTCATTTTGGATGCCCATTTTTGGATTGGGTCTTTGAATTTCAAGGGTCTGATTTTTTTTAGTTCTTTATAAATTCTAGACAGAAGTCCTTTGTTTGAGGGACAGTTCATTAAGATTTTTTCCCAGTTTGTGGGTTTTCTTTTCACTCTGCTGGAAATCTCTTTCAACATGCAGAAACTAATAAGATGTGATCCCAGTTATTGATTCTGGGAAGTATTTCCTGTGCGGTTTGATTCTTGTTCATGAATTCTCTACCTACCCCTATGTCTTCAAGATTTTTACCTACTTTGTCTTCCAACAGATTTTGTGTTTCTGTTTTAATATTTAGGTCTTTGATCCATTTAGATTTTAGTTTAGTACATGATGATAGGCATGGGTCTAGTTTTAGTCTTTGGCACATGGATAGCCAATTTTTCCAGCACCATTTGTTAAAGAGACTGTCGTTCTTCCAGCGAGCATGTTTGGCCCCTTTATCAAAGATCACGCAAAGATGGTTGCGTGAGTTTGTGGTTGCGGTTGTATCTTCCAATCTATTCCATTGATCTTCAGGTCTGTTTTTATTCCAGTACCATGTTGATTTTATTACAGTAGCTTTGTAGTATAATTTCAAGTCAGGGATTGTGATACTTCCTGCCTTGCCTTTGCTGCTTAGAATTGCCTTTGCTATTCTAGGTCTCTTCTGGTTCCAGATGAATTTTAGGAGTGATTTCTCTAGATCTGTGAGGTATGTTGGTATTTTCATTGGGATTACATTGAATCTGTATAATAATTTTGGGAGAATGGCCATTTTCACAATATTTATTCTTCCTATCCATGAACAAGGGATGTCTTTCCATTTTCTGAGGTCCTCTTCGATTTCCTTTTTCAGGGTATTATAATTTTCCCTGTATAGCTCTTTTACTTCTTTTGTGAGATTAATTCCTAAGTATTTCATGTTTTTTGGATGCTAGTGTGAAGGGTGTGGCTTCTCTTATTTCTCTTTCAGTGATTTTGTTGTTAGTGTATAGAAATGCTATTGATTTTTGAATATTGACTCTGTATCCAGCTACATTGCTGAATTTATTTATTACATCTAGAAGTTTTTCAATGGAGTTTTGGGGGTCTTCTATGAAAAGTATCATGTCATCTGCAAATAATGATAATTTACCTTCCTCTTTTCCTATCTTTACTCCTTTTATTTCTCTCTCTTGTCTAATTGCTCTGGCTAGTATTTCCAGTACTATGTTGAATAGGAGTGGTGATAAGGGACATCCTTGTCTTGTGCTTGATTTTAGAGTGAAGGCTTTCAGTTTTTGGCCATTTATGGCCAAAATAAATGA
The DNA here is from genome assembly GCA_004027295.1 of Dolichotis patagonum. Lineage (NCBI taxonomy): Eukaryota > Metazoa > Chordata > Mammalia > Rodentia > Caviidae > Dolichotis > Dolichotis patagonum. The sequence continues at coordinate 10,865 of PVJX010049424.1, forward strand.
TGTTGGTTGTTGGTTTGTCATAGATGGTCTTTATCATATTGAGGTAAAGACATTCTATTCCAATTCTCTGTAAGGTTCTTATCATGAATGAGTGTGGGACCTTATCAAAAGCTTTTGCTGCATCCATAGAGATGATCATGTGGTTCTTACTTTTGGCTCTATTGATATGGTGGATTACATATTTTGACTTACATATGTTCAACCAT
>PVJX010049425.1:0-11079 GCA_004027295.1 Dolichotis patagonum
ATCTGCTGGCCTTGCTTCAGGGCCATCAGAGAGGTGCTCTTGTCTTCCACTGACTCTAGGTGTGTTCCAAGCTGGTCTGGACATGTGACTCAAGCTGTGATGTAGGACAGTGGCTTTCTGTGAAACTAAAGTTTGCATTACGTAAGTTACATAAACATATGGAAATTAAATAATATCCTCTTAAACAACCAATGAATCACAGATAAAATTAAAGAAGAAATTGGACAGTTTATACAACATTACAGTAATGCCAGCATGACATGCTGGAACTTATGGGATGCAATGAAAGCAAGGGAAATTTATAGTAGTCAGTTGCCACATAAGAAAAACAGACTGATTTCAAATGTATAACCTAATGGTTATACCTAAGATCAGAGCGGAAATTAATGCAATTCAGACAGTAAATAATGCAAAGAATCAATGAATAGAAGAGTTGGTTCTTTGAAAGAGTAAATAAAATAAACAAACCTTAAGTCAATCTTGTCAAAAGAAAGAAAAGACCCAAATCCATGTAATTAGGAATGAAACACATGAAATCACAATGGATCTTGCAGAAATCCAGATCATCACTAGCACTTGAAAACCTGCACTCAAATATGATGGAAAATTTAGAAAAAATGGATAGATTCCTAAATTCTTATGAATTACTGAAGCTGAATCAAACAAATGTAAAAATTCAAAACAATTCAGTATTAGTGAAACTGAAGAAGCAAAACAAACAAACTAATAAATAAACAAACACCTACCAACAAAGAAAAGTCCAGGTCCTGATGGATTCACTGCTGAATTCTCCAAGAACTTTAAAGAAGGTATAATAATACCAAAATGCCTCAAACTCTTCAATAAAGTTGAAAGGGAAGCAATACTACCAGAGTCATTCTTAGAAGCAAGCATTGTCCTGATACCAAAACTGGAGAAAGACCCAACTAGGAAGGAGAACTACAGGCCAATCTCTTTAATGAACATAGATGCAAAAGTCTTCAGTAAGATACTAAAACAGAATGCGGCAAAGCATCAAAAAGATCATACATCGTGACCAAGTAGGATTCATCCCAAGGATGGTTCAACCTATGCAGAACAATAAATGTAATACCCCACATGAACAGAACCAAGGACAAAAGTCACATGATCATCTCAATAGGTACAGAAAAAGCATTTGACTAAGTCCATAATCCGATGATGATAAAAAACCCTAAAGAAAATTGGAATATAAAGTCTTTATCTCAGTCTGATAAAGCCATCTACGACAAACCAACAGCCAACATTATACTAAATCATCAAAAACTGACAGCTTTCATTTTAAAATCAGACAAAACAAGAATGCCACTATCACCACTCGTTCAATATACTGAAGTTCTAGAAACATTAGCCAGAGCAATTAGACAAGAGAAAGAAATACAAGGAATGTGGAGAGGAAAGGAAGAAGTTAAATTACCATTATTGCCAGATGATATGATACCACACATAGAAGATCCCAAAAACTCTCCCAACAGACTAGGTTTAATAATCAAATTTGGTGATGTAGCAGGATAAAAACACAACAATCAAAAATCAATAGTATCCCTGTACATGAAAAAAAAAGAAAACTCACTGAGAGAGAAATTAGGGAAACAACACCTTTTACAATAGCATCCAAAGAATGAAATGCTTAGGAATCAATCTAATGAAGGAGGTACAAGAGCTTTACACTGAAAACTACAGTACTCTGAAAAGGAGATAGAAAAGCATATGAAAACATGGAAAGATATCTCTTGTTCTCGGGTAGGCAGAACCAATATAATGAAAATAGATACTTCCAAAACTGTAGGGGTGTTTTTTTTGTCTTTTTGAGACAGGATTTCACTATGCATTTCAGGCTGGCCTGGAACTCACTTTGTGGCCCAGGCTGGGCTCGAACGCACAGCAATCCTCCACCACGCCCGAGTCCAAAACTGTTACACAGATTTAATGGATCCTGATCAAAATACCAACAGTTTACCTCACAGGACCAGAGAAAACAGTCCTAAAATTCATCTGGACCAAAAGAGACCTAGAACAGTAAAGGCAACTCTGGGCAACAAAGACAAGACAAGAGGCATCACAATTCCTGACTTGAAGTTATACTACAAAGCTACCGTGATTTAAAAAAAAAAAAAAGGCATAGTATGGGCAAAAAGCCTCCTTCCAACAAACAAACAAAGAATCAGTGAAACAGATTAGAAAATGCAGAAATATCTCCAAACAAAATGGAAGACAGATACTGGGAAGTGGGGAGAACTTGTTCAAATGGAAGAGGAACCAGGGAGGGGGAGGGGAAAGGGAAGGGAGGGCAGAGTGGTAAGAAAGATAAAGGAAATGAAGCAATGGAAACAAAGTTTTGTAAATGGGGAGGAGAAGATTCAAAGGGAAGGAAGGGGAATGGGAAAAAAAAAAACTAAGGACTAAGACATATTATATACAGGTACAGATTCCCCATGATGAATGTGATCATTATGTATGGTAAAATTGTACCAAAAAATTAATTTTAGAAAGTTTGTGTTATCTGTTTGTTTCTTTTTCATAAGAATCTTTTTGGTTTATGTTTTATACTGAGTAATTATTTTGAAGATAAGGGTATACCGTGTAATAATTTGTTATTCTCATTTTTTGGTTATAAAATATTTCATTTTTTCATAAAATAAGAAATAAAGTTGTAAAAATAATGGAACTATAATTTACCACCACAACATATTCTGACTTCTTTCTTTCAAGGTTTTCTTTCCTTTCCTTTCTTCTTGTCCCCCTTTTCTGAGCTGAAGTGTATTGATCAAGAAGTAAAGTTACTTAACTTGATTTAAATAGGGTTATTTAAATTGATACTCTAAAATATTGAGACAGGATCTCATTATATGGTCCGGGCTGGCTTGGCTCTCATGATCCTCCTGCCTCAGCCTCCTAAATTCTGCGATTATGGGTGTTATAGGTATGTGACACTACACATGGCTCTTAAATTAATACTAAATTCAGGTGGGTTATTTAGAAAATTTGAATTAAAACTGAATAATAGGTGTGACATTTGGGGAAAAAATGCGACCATTCTTTACAATGGTCTCCATGTTGACAGATTTTTTTTTTTTTTTTTTTTTAGCAATTTTCTTTTCCTTTTTTGAGACAGGGTCTCACTGCACAGTTCAGGCTGGTCTCAGGCTCACTTTGTAGCCCAGGTTGGTCTCAAATTTGCAATGATCTTGTCTCAGCTTCCTGAATGCTGGAATTACAAGGGTGAGCTACCACACCTGGCTTTTTCTTTCTCTCTTTCTCTCTCTCTCTCTCTCTCTCTCTCTCTCTCTCTCTCTCTCTCTCTCTCTCCCAGGGATTGAACTCACAACCTTGCATGTGCCAGGCAGGCGCTTGTGCCACTGAGCTAAATACCCAGATTTTTTTTTTAGCAATTTTCTAAAACTGGAAAGTTATTCTGTTGTAATTCACCAACTAGACTGGTTTGGGTTTTGATTTCTTCCTCTTTGGTCCTACATTGTGTCCTCACCCAAACTCTTGTGCTCAGTACCTGTATTTGGAGATAAGGCCTTTCAAGAGGTGATTCTGTTAAAATGGTCGTGATGGGGAGCCACAACCCAATACGACAGGCGACCTTAGGCCGACCGTAGGCCGATAGGCGATCAGGGCACAGCCTGCCCAGAGGAAGGACGGAGGAGGCCGCCCAGACCGTGGCCAGCCCAGGGCAGAGCGGCCTCTGGAGAAACCCACGCTAGCAGCATCTGGATCTGGGTTCCTCGGCGCTGAGAAGAAATAAACTCCACAGTCTCAGCCACCGAGACTGTGGTATTCTACGATGGCCTCCCTGGTTGTGTGTCACTTTCTTCATTCAGGCCAATGAGACATGCAGGGGTGTTCTTTACTTTTTTTTTTTTAATTGGGCTTTTCCTTGGATCCACACTGACAAAATTAAAACTGATTTTTCCATTGACTGGGGCCCATTTCTCTTCAAACCTTTGGGGACAGCGACATCTAGTGGCATCTTCTTTCATCCAACTCTCAGGCCGCGCGTCAGACCTGAGATTCAAGGACAAATCATTGGATGCTACGGTTTCACCCCAGACGAATTACGAAGAGGGACCGAAGTACACGATGAATGTCTACGTTGAAACATTGTGACAGTAAAAGACAGATTGCTATCAATCCCCTCAAAATATTCGCCTTGCTTCAAACACATCGTTCCTGCCGTTTTGTGACAGTCCCGGAAGTCCCCTTTCGGGATGTCGTCGCGAGGTGTGATAGAAACACAAGGTGACCGCAGCTGCTGACAGCCGTCAGCCGAAAGCCAGGCCTGTGCACGCACACGACTGTCCTCCCCTCACTGCCTGGGCCTGGCTCTGTGACTCTTCTCCAGGGTCACAATGACTAAGGGTGCGGATCGTCACGGCAGCCTCGGGGCACAGCTCAGGACCTCCAGAGCGGCTTCAGAAAGCCGCAGGACAAGCGTGGTTGAGGTGAGGGGGAGCGGCCCTGTGTCCTCTGCTGTGCACATAGCCGTGTTTTCCCATCACGCCTCTTATGACAATCCCAGCGCGCAGGAGCCGGGCTTCAGGCTTTTTTAGAGTTTCTGCGTCCAAAGTGCAGCTGAGCCTGAAAACAACAGCTCCACGAGAAAAACAAATTCCAGGAGCTCCTACTTGGAAGCACTTGAGCACAGTAAGAAAAGGCTCGTTAATTTTTATTTACGATTTTTAAAATGTCACCAGAGTCCTAAGCCAGATGCCTGACTCGAGGTCCCAATGACCCATGTCTGTCTATTTGTCTCCAAAGGCCAACTGAAGACAGGGATGGTGGAGAAGACAGGACAGGAATTCATTCTCAACGTGGCCGTACACTGGACAGTTGTGCAGTGTCAGAGCGCCAGGATGAGTGGCTAACAGCTGTCTTGGGGTTATGTGCAAGGGTCAGGGTCCCATTAGCAGGGGGTCAGGCTGTGGGCTGGCTTATCGTTATCTGTCAGGTGGGTCAGTAAGAAAGTAGACAAGAATGCCCATGTCACCTGCAGGCAGTTTTGCTTTTGGTCACAAGATACTTACCCATCAGACCTGTTGTTCTGGGCGCCCAGAGGACTTGCAGGAACAAATGACTCTGGAGGACAGTGACAAGGAAGGCAGAGACGCCTGGCATTTACCCTGCTTTCAGTTGCCCTTGGAGCGCGAGTGAAGAGTCGGTGCTTTTTAGCACTGTGGCAGAGCTACGTGACAGCCAGGGGTGGTGGCATGTGCCTGTAATCCCAGCACTCTGCGACACTGAGGTAGGAGGATTGTAGGTTCCAGCCCAGCCTGGGAAGGTTAGCCACTTAGTGAGAGCCTGTCTCAAAAAGAAAAAAAAAAAAAAGCTGGGGGAAAATCCTGGGTTCATTCTCCAATTCTGCTAACAACTACCACCACCACCACCACCACCACTAGGGGGCTGGTATCAGAGTAGGGGACCATTGGACCTCAGGAGTGCTGGGCAGAGTTGGGGGGTCACCATAGATCTTGCAATATGATGAATGTGAGATGCAGTCTGATTTCAGGCTGTGTTAATTAGAATACGATTTCCAGCTGTGCATGGTGGTGGTGCACACCTGTAATCCCAGCACTTGGGAGGCAGAGGCAGGAGGATCGCTGAGCGCTCGAGACCAGCTTGAGCTACATAGTGAGACCCTGTCTCAACTCCCTCTCCCCAAAGAAAAGAACAGGGATATGATTTCCATACGCTGGACAGCCTCGCTGCAGAGTTTGGAATATACCACGCTGAGGACAGAGTGGCTTGTGGACTCTTGCGAGGGAGAAGCCTCTTGGTTTGTCCTGTGATGTTTTGGTTCACTTCTGAGGTCGTCACAGCCTCTGATTCTGGGAGAGGATTTTTCTGAGTTTCAGTAAAACAGCAGGTTCTTTTTGTGTGGTACTGGGGATTTAAGCCAGGTCCTTCATTCTGAGCTACATACCCATCCCTCCTTTAAAAAAATAGAGACAGGGTCTCCCTAAGTCACTGAATTGTCAGGGCCGAGTGGGGCTCCCACAGGGCTGGGATTACAAGTGTGTGCTGCCTCACACTGCTAAAATCTACCAAGTGTTAAGAAGAAAGGTTTTTTTTTTTTTTTTTGGTACCGGGGATCGAACTCATGACCTTGCGCTTGCCAGGCAGGCGGTTAAGCCACTGAGCTAAATCCCCGGCCCAAAAAGAAATGTTAAACTGATTAGTTTTGTCTCTGAGCTTCTCCTTCCCCTCCCCCCCTACCATCTAACAGTCGAAAGCTTAGAAAGTCCTCTATTGCAGTATTTCAAAGTCAGTCAAACATCTATGGAAAACTTTCCTAGCTTTAAAATTATTTAAAAAAATATTTAATGTCTTAGTTGGCTGCACACTTGTAATCTCAGTTTCTCAGCAGACTGAGGCAGGAAGATCCCAAGTTTAAGCCCAGCCTGGGTGACTTAGAGAAGGTGTTTCAAAACAAACAAACAAACAAACAAACAATACAAAGAAACAGAGATATAGCTCAGTGAGAACAAACACCCCAGGTTCCCTTCCCAGTACAACTGCTCCAGTCAGTAGTCACCAGCTCAACCTTCTACCAATTTTCTGTTAATCTGAGATTAATTTTCTGCATGTGGGCTGTGGTATCTAACATGGTTGTTTTCTTCAGTACAAGCGCGATTTTGCCCCCTTGCTTTGCATATGCCACGTCCCTTTGTGGTGCACAGTTTGTCTGGCTAAGTCCTGTTTCAGACACAGAGATTAAGTCCTCTGCCACGGAGCCTAACCTAGGCCTGACACATCTGCATTCGCTGATTTTCCTAAGGACTCTCTGGGGCCTTGTGTAATGACTCGTAGACACTTGTCAAACACGGCCAGCAAGGCTAGAAAGGAAGGGACCAAGCAGGGAGCTTTCTTGGAGAGATTCTGACCCCTCTTCCTCTCAGCCCACGCCCCAGGCCCTAAGGGGGGCTGTGCAAACTGCTGTGCGCGGGTAGAGGGACCTCGGATGGAGTGTCAGATTCTCTCGGTCTTTCTGTTTCGCCTTCTGTGGTGTTGGCCTGGATTCAGATTGGCCGACAACCCCCAGAGCTACAGGCCCTGAAGCCTGGGTCTGGAGGGACAGACACAGACACAAGTTCCGCAGGCTCCAGGCCACCAGCTGCTGGCTGAGCCCTGCTCATTAAGGAACCCGTGGCTGTGGTCAGGGCCGTGGAATGGGCTAAGGGGCTCAATCAGTTTCCCTGAATAAGAAGCCCAAGGGCTACGTGGCACTCTGGCCTCTGCAGCATCCCTTGGACACCGGGACATCCTTCCTGTAAACTCTCAGTTCTGAGCAGTCACGCGAGCAGGGAAATGGCGGGAAGGACTTCGAGGAGGCGGTGTGCTGACCACCCCCCCTGCTGGAGCCTCCTAGGGGAGCACTCTGCTGCTCAGTGGCTCCCCTCAGCTGTCAGACCTAAGGGTGATTCTCGCCTCCCTGATAGCTCTTTCAGTGAGGTCCTCTTGCCTCGGTTTGCCACGGAAGGCTTCAGTGTTGCTCACCCAGAGGCCTGCTCGACCCAGGCTGGGGATTCTGAGGTTTTCTCCTCAGGAGGGCAAGCTGGCTGTTCTTACCGAAGAAGGAAAGTTGGGGCGTCCCTTAGTGAAGGGCCTCATGGCACTGCAAACTGAACCCCAAAGTGATGGATGGAGACAGATGCAACCCACCAGGTATAGAGCCCTGGGCTGGGGAGACCCCAGACCGAGGGGTGGCAGAGACCATGTGCTCGCGGCAGCCAGATGGACCCCAGGACTGAGAGCTGAGAGCAGGCGAGGCACCTTGGGTATTCTGCGCAGATTTACCAACCCAGCAGACCAGGATGGGAAACGAGAGGAGCGGGGAGTCTGGGAGTTTCCCTCTGCCAGGTGCGGACACCTTCTCTCCTAATGGATGGGGTCGCTTCCAGTCCGTTCCCTACCCTTTCTCTACTCTGCCTCACAAAAAATCGTTTACATTGCACATCCTGTTTGTTCCACATTTTCTCATCTAATAACATGTGAATATTTCTCTATAGCAATGTACATGCTACATTTCTCTAGCTATGTGGTGTTCTATTATTTATCATCTTTCATTTTATTTTATTTATTTATTTATTTTTTTTTTGGTACTGGGAATCAAACTTAGGACCTCGTGCTTGTCAGGCGGGTGCTGTGCCACTGAACTATATCCTGACCCCATTTGTTTTAATTTTTTATTGTTATGGTTATCTTATTTTATTTTATTTTTTGAGACAGGGGCTTACTATGTAGTCCAGACTGGCTTTGAACTTACTATATGACCTAGGCTGACCTCCAACACACAGAGATCCTCCTGTCACAGCCTACCAAGTGCTGGAATTGCAATTTTAAATTTTTGTTTTTATTAGTACATGTTTGCAGTACCTAACAATTACATTCATTGTGAGGAACTGGTATAATTGCATAACACATCTTAATTCTTTTTATGTGCCTCCCTCCCCTCAACTGTCATCTCTACATTCCCTGATTTGCCATAATCTTTAAAACAAAAGATTCCTGCTTTAAATACTTAGGTTCTGTCCAGTATTTTTTCCCATTCTAAGTGCTGTCCGTGTGTTCTCCTGCACCCCTGATGAATTCCTAAGAATCTTCACGGAAATGAGATGGTTAGTGTTAGAAGTAATTATTGCTTCAAAGAAAATGTATATTAAAAATCTTTTTTTCATGCTGAGGATTGAACCCAGATACAGCCCCAGGCATTTAAAAATATTATTTTGGACAGGGTCTTTCTAAATTTCTCAGGCTGGCCTCAAACTTACAATCTTCCTGCCTCAGCTTGGTGAGCAGCTACGATTATTGACCTGCCCTACTCTACCTGGCTATTTTAAGGTTTTAAAATATATTTTCTAAATATATCTAAACATTATGTTAAATATATATTTTTAACCAGTGGTATGCACAAAGGTTTCTGCCCATTTTAAAAGTCTTCCATGCTGAGAAAACTTATTGTGTTAATTAGTGCTTTTTTTTTTTTTGAGACGAAGTCTCACTATGTCACTATGTAGTTTAAGCACATCTCCAACTCACCAGACTGGCCTTAAATTTGGAGTGATCCCCCTGCCTCGGCCTCCTGAGTGCTGGAATTAAAGATGTACACCACCATCAGCATGCCTGGCTTTTTCTTTTTCTTTTCTTTTCTTTTCTTTTCTTTTCTTTTCTTTTCTTTTCTTTTCTTTTCTTTTCTTTTCTTTTCTTTCTTTCTTTCTTTCTTTCTTTCTTTCTTTCTTTCTTTCTTTCTTTCTTTCTTTCGAGAGTCTCACTGTGTATCCAGGCTGACCTTGAATTTACAGTCCTTCTGCCTCAGTCTTTCCAGTCCTGGGATTACAGGTGTGAGTCACCACCCCTGGTAACGATTTGTACTTGTTGACTAGTAAAATTAGGTGGTATTATTATTATTATTATTTGGTACCAGGAATCAAATTCAGGATCTTGTGCTTGCTGGGCAGGCACTTATGCCACTGAGGTGTATTTCTGCCCCCTCATATTACTTATGTATCATACGTTTATCATTCATTTTCCTTCTCTGGTTTACTTTTCTGCTGGTGTCTCCCTCCCGTCTCTGTTTCTCTCTGTCTCTTTCCTTCTTTTTTCTGTGTTGGGGATTGAAACCAGGGCCATTGCGCTGAGCTACATCCCCAGACCTTTAGTTTTTATTTTGAGATAGAGTTTCAAAGCTGAGCTTGGACTGCAATCTTTATGTCTCAGCTTTCCAGACTGCTGGGATTACAGGTGTGCATTACCATGCCTGGCAGTGCTTTTTCTTGAATAAAGAGTTCTTTTCATGTTAAAGATATCAATTTGTATGTAATTATTTCTTCCATTTGTAGTTTATGTTTTAATTTTCACTTCTCTGACCTACAAAAAAGTTTTCTTTATAAAATCATACACATTAATTTCACCTTTCATGGTTTTTATCTTTGGTACTTATGTCTACAGGATTTTAAATTTAAAAGCTTTTTGTTTTTTTGAGATAGGATCTCACTATGTAGTCTAGACAGGACTTGAATTCACTAAGAAACTCAAGCTGGCCTCGAACTCAATGTGATCCTCCTGCCTCTGCCTCCCAAGTGCTGGGATTACAGGCGTGCACCACCACACCAGGGTAATTTTTCAAAAAATAGGTTGTCAGATCTGTGTGAAGCTCTACATGTGAGGATTATGCTTTTTCTAAAATACTCTGCACCTTTGTGTACTAGTTAGGGCTCCCTAGAGGGGCAGATTTAGTATAAAAATATATCTGATCTATAAAGGGTTTGAAAAGTAAGCTCACAGTGACCGCCAGCGTGGAGAGAGCCGGAGGAGGCTGACAAGTCAAAGGCCTGGTGCTCACTGCAGTCTGCTTGAGCCCCTGAGGGAAAGCCAAAGGGTCTTCTGTGGAAGTCCACAGGACCTGTGCTGGAAGCTGAAGGACTTGGAGACGACCGCCCAGAGGCGATGGTGAAGACTGGAGCTCGTCTAAGAAACAGAAGTGAGACTCTTTTCTTCCCTCTTCCTTCCATCTGGCTGTGAGGCCACTGTTTGGTGCCACCCTCACCCACAGTGGGGCTTCCTACTCCAGCCTGCAGCTTACAAGGCACCATGCAGACCCCCAGGGCTGTGTGCTAGTGACCCACTAGGTGTTTCTTAATCTGTACAGGTCAATGCCACAATTAACTAGCACATTTGCTCACCAAACGTTGCTTTTTTCTTTCCTTCATTCATTCACTCTTTTTTTTTCCTTTTAAGACAGGGTCTTGTTACCTCTTTCAGGCTGGCCTTAAACACCCACGAACTCACAGCAATCCTCTTGTCTCAGCCTCTGGAGTGCTGGGATTAGAGGTGTGCACCACTATGCCCAGCTCAAATAATTTCTTTTCCAGGGCTTTCACAAACATTATTTGTTCCCTTGGGTGTGTAAAAGAACGCTTGAAATCCTTGTGCAAATGCTGACTGCATGGGTGGTTTACACTGTCTGCCTCGGTTCTGTGCATCTCTGACTGAAAGTTAATCACCCACTTAAGACTGTCGGGGTGTAAATGCTAGTTCTCTAATGAGAATTAATTA
>PVJX010049426.1:0-11068 GCA_004027295.1 Dolichotis patagonum
TCTTTACTGGTTCAAGGATGTAACAGTTTAAAGTAAACTCCTTGGTAAGATTTTTTTTGAGAAGAGAGCTTCAGAGAAACATGCTCCAGAAGGGCCACTCAGGGAATTTGTTCCTTGGGATTTGTTTGCCAGTTTCTCAGCCAACCGGCTACTCAGAACCTACTGCAGCCAAGATCTACTGCTGGCAGCAGACCTTGGCATCATCCTTGTGCCATGTTTTATGGGCATGTAGAATCCTAGAGTTGTGGAGTCAGGGAAGCTTCCATTCAAATTTCAGAAGAAAGCCTCTGAGGCCATATGGAGAGCCCTCTCCAAAGGTCTCACTGCAGTGTGAAGGAGTCCACATTTGTAATTCCAGGGAAAATTTATTGGAATTCCAATAAGTAATTCCAATCTACCATGTCTAGTGCAACCCATGGTGAGAATAAAGATAAAAACACACATCTACAATGGTGGGGAGTCAGTCAAAATAATGGCTAGCCAGAACAAAGACCTCAACTCAGGGTCAAATGTTTTGTTAATTTGTGAAGAGGGGAGTGGCTGGGAGATGAGTGACTGTGGTAGTAGGTGAGTACTGTGAGCTGGGCTAGGAAGGAGGCGTGATAGCACTTCTGCAATATGCAGAGAGAGGTATGCAGAAAGAGTAATCTGCATAACACAGTTCGAGGAAGTAAGTTGTGTTTTGGGGTCAGTGCTCCAGCTTTGATGTTTGGCTCTCACGCTCTGAGATGTCGTGGGTTCTTTCACTAATCTGTCTCAGCTGACAGCATGGCATCACTCACTGTAGCTCATACCTACCAGCCGGAATCTATAGGTGGAGTATCATGGACGTGTTGCATTGCTCTGCAGAGGACACATCAACACCTCAACTAGACCCATCCGCATTGCTTAAAGCCAGTTGAGGAAACAGAGAAATATCCTAGGCAGCTCTGCACACATCAGTACAAGGAAGTAGGGTCAGGGTTAGCCAAATGGAGACAAATGCTCTTCTTTCAAGGAGGGCCATCCTGGTGGTCTTTTACAAGACCAGGCAGTGTGTCTCTAGAGGGAATTACATGAAGCATTGAGAGAGAAGCTGAAAGTGCAGTGGAGACCCTGGAAAGTTGCAGAAGCCAAGAATGGGGAGCATCTGAGGGAAGTTACAGGCAATAAGCAGAGCCAGCCCAAGAGAGAGGCCATGAGGACCACAGCTGGCAGTGGCACAGTGTTGAGGCCACCCAACCTGCAGTTCCCATCTCACCACGGATGCTGAACACAGAATTATAGGATTAATGTTTGCCCTACTAGGCTTCTTTGATACAGTTCCTTTATAACCCCCCATTCCTGTCTTTTAGAATGGGAATTTTTGCCCCGTGCCATTGTATGTCAGAGGTGTTTAACTGTTTTTTTGTTTTTTTTTACAAGGGCTCACAGCTAAAAGCTTGCCTTGAGTATAAGAGAAGTCTTTGGATTTATACTTTTCAGCAATGCTGGACTGTTAAAATTTTGGTGACTCCTAGATATATATCAATTTCACTTTGCGTAAAGAAGTGTGATGAGGCTTTTGGGGGCCAGTGGTAGAATGTTATGTTTTATATCTAAAATGACCTCCAAAGTCTCATATGTTTGAATTATAATTGGATTATGGAGCACTATAGCTGATTTGCTATTAGGAAGTGGGATCTGCTCAGAAAAGGTGAGTCACGAGGGGTACTGCAAAGGTATATTTCCCTCCCTGGCTCCTCCTTTTTCTGCTTCTGGGCATCCATGACATGAACAGTTTCCCTTGATAGTAAGTCCTTCCACTATGCCATTTCTGCATCTAAGCCTGTCAAACATAGATTGAAATTTCTGAAACTGTGAACCAAAACAGAAGCTCCCTCAAATTGTGAGTGTTGGATATTTTAATCCCAGCAATGAGAAAGTGACTAAGATAAACTGTGAGATCAATGGATTTTGTAGGCCACAAGATGTGCAGAGAATAGCTCTTTAGAGGTCCAGATTAACTAAGCAGAGTAACAGGAGGTACAGCCAGGAGAAATCTGTTGAGTAAGACGTCTTATCATACCTAAGAGAGCAACAGATGGAAATCTGAGTGAAGAAGTGGATGTAGAGAGGAAGCAGCAAAGCATTTCAACACTGTGAATCACGATGTGTGAGAATGAGTAACAGCTGCTCCTAGAACTCTTGAGTTGTTAGGGATTCTCCCACCCTGTCCAGGCACTGTAATGGACATACTGATGCCTATACCCTGCCAATACCATTACCAGGTAGGCAGGCTCATTTAGATGCAAATAATTAGTCAAAAATTGAGGTATAAATACTTAAAATACTTCTAAAGTGGAGGTATAAATAATTAAAAATGATTAAGCAATACAGATGAATAAATACTTCAAAAGTTGAGGTATAAATACTTAAAAATGATTAAGCGATACAGATGACAAATATACCTTACTATATTATATAAAGGTACGATCTTACCTGATATGGGGAAGCATACATGAAATCAACAAAACAGAATTAGACTAAATGAAACACTCAATTCAAGAGATGGAAATGAGAAACTAAAACTAACAGAACTGAGTTTGAGCATGACAGTTAAGCTTGATGATGTCAACTTGATTGACTTTGGGATCTACCCAGGTTTTGCTACACTTTTGAATGTATCTGTTGTGGGTTATGGAGGTAAGACCTTAGGGTCTATATCTAGGCACTCACCTCTTCTTCCCTGACACTGTTTCCCTGTTCTGCCTCCTGCCCTCCATGAACTAAGCATCTTTGCTCTGCCATTCCATTATGTCATGCTGCTTTTTTCTTAGAGCCAGATGACATGGCAATGCATCCTCTGAAACTGGGAGCCTAATTAAACTTCTCTTCATTTATGCTGTATGTGTCCTTTAAGTTTTACATGTCAAATATTTTATACCAGCAATGAGAAAAGTCATCGGTAAAGAAAAGTGATACCAAGAGTGAGATCATTGCTGTGACTATACCTGGTTATTTGGTTCAAAAGCCTTTGAAACTCATTTCCAGCGGCAGTTTGGAAAGTTTGGAGATGTGGATAGAAAAGCCATAGGATGCTGTAAGCAGAGCATGATGTGTGATTCTGATCAACGCTCAGAAGATCAGAATGTTGATAGGCATGTGTACAGTAAAGGTCAGGCCCAGGAGGTTTCAGTTGAGAACAAAAATTTCATTGGCAATTGGATTAGAAGCCACTTATGGTTTTCTCTGGGAAAAACAGTCTACATTTTTTCAATATCCTGAGACTATGGGAGACTCAAATTAAGAGGTTTACACTAACTGACTTTGTAGAAGAAATTTTAAGGCAGCTCAATTCAGGCTGTGGCATGGGTACTGCTGGCTGCTAGATTTACTATGAGAATCAGGGGCAAAATAAAGAGCAGAAAATTTTGAAAAACTTAAAATTTGACCCAGAAGGAGGTATGGTTAGGACCAAAGGAGATATAGTTGCTGAAAAGATTTGCACCATTTAAAAGAAAGCAAGTACGTTGCTCAGGATAAGAAGATACATGCTTTGAGGAATCAGAAAGACCCCATCCATCACATGCTCAAAGGTAGAAATGTGTAAGATTTGAGAAGAAAGCCCCTGGGTCTACTGCTCAAGAAGAGGCACCAACAGAATTATTTCCTTGAGATTCATTCCATCATACTCAGCCACCTAGGCCTTCAGAAATTGTTGCTTGTCCAAGGAGGGCCTGGCTATTGCTCTTATGGACAGCAGACTGGCATCACCCACATGTTGCTGGTTTCATCAGCATACAAAATGTAAATACTTGGGATCAGGGAGCCTTCCACCCAGATTTCAAAGGAAGGCACGGGGTGCCAGGAAAGGAGCCTCCAGAGAAGGCAGTGTATGAAGCTGTGGGCAATGAAACAAAAGTTGCTGTGGAGACTCCAGGAAGTTGGAGAACATGGACAATCTGCCAAGGAAAGCTGCAGGCCATGAGAGCCAGCCTAAGCAAGACGTCATATGGGCTATAACCAAGAAGACCTTATGGCAGAGCAGAACAAGAACTCACTCAGAAACTCACTTCTCAGTACTATGTACCCCACATGCTGGATACGGAGCTACAGGGCTTCATATTTGTCCTCTTGAGTGTTGGCTTGCTTTGGTCCAATTCTCTTCTCCCCCTATTTCTTCTTTTTTAAATAGCATTGTTGTCGGGTGAAGTGGTGCACACCTATAATCCCAGCACTCAGGAGGCTGAGGCAGCAGGATCATTGCAAGTTCGAGACCGGCTTGGGCTATAAAGTGAGGTCAAGTCCAGACAGAACTGCATAGAAAGACCCTATCTCAAAAAGACCAAAAAAAAATCAAATAATACAGTTTACCCTGTGATACTATACCTTGAAATTATGTAATTTGTTTTTTATATTTACTGAGCATCACAACTAAGAATTTTCCCTGCTTCTCAGAAAAGACTTTGACATGGACTTTGCTGGTATTCTTTGGAATTCGGGAAATGGATTATTCCAGTTGTGCAAGTTATATAATGATGGGTAGAACATCATCTTGTGTTTATTTGGAGGTTGTTGTTTACAGAGATGTACTGTGCCAAGTTGACAGGGAGTGAACTGCCACAGCTAAGATGAATTGCCACCGGGACTGATGTTTGCATCTGCCTAGGGAATTAGTAGAGCGTGGTCTATGTCTATCCGGGCGAGTCGTGGCCTTGGGTTTTATATCTGGACCCTCTTCATTGTTCTTCTGGTGCTGTTTCCCTACCTTGCTTCCTGGCTACTATGAACTAAGCATCTTTCCTCCCTACATCCTACCACCATGATGATTATGCTAGCTGACCATAGATCAAATCCCCCAAAACCAATTAAACTTCTCTCTCTAAATAGTCCTGGGTGTCAGGTATTTTTGCCAGCGATGGGAAAAATAACAAATAGACTAAACAATCACAAAGACAGTTTCTGGCATCTAGAAATGAGTTGAAGTCAGAGGGAACACAGCAGAAACCAGAGGGCTAAGGATGTAGATATGTAGGGACCCAAGTGGAGTTCTGTAGCTAACAAGTTACCCAGGGGTCTTTAACTCTCTCAGTCCCAGTATCACCTCTTTAGTAAGTTTTCTCAGTTTGTCAGGCTGATTTAGGAGCCCAGACAGCACACTACTGTACCCTGGGTATAATTTTATCAAAGCACTTGCCACAGGATACTGTGAAGTTGATTCACTGGACTGTTTCCATGAGGAGGCTGTAAATTCCCTATGAAGAGATGCTATATCTTATCTGACATTGTATCTCCAGCATCTAAAATTGTACCTGGCATGAAGTTCAAAAACTTGTACTTGAATAAATAAATTCATGTTTGGATGTAGGAATTAAATGCAAGAAACATGGCTGTTGACAAATAGGAGTTATTGCCCTAAAATAAAACTGATTTTTCTCGTCATCTCTTCTCAGTTTTGTGGCATATTATAACACATAATTAAATGTTTTCAACCACTTTTACAGAAATCTATTCAAAATGGGTAGAACAATGAGGGAAAATTCTTATTTCACATAACTGTATGTCCAAGGATAGTGACTTTGAGGCCCCACACACTCTCTATCTTTTGCTCTAACGTCCTCAGCAAGTCAGCTTGTCTTCAAACCAGATGTCCTCATGGTCTTAAGATGGCTGCCATATATGTATACGTCACCTCTTCCTACAGAATCCTTAATAGATGCATGACTATCTGACCAGAATTTTGTCTTGATACAAATCTTAATCAAGTCACTGATAAGAGAAATAACAACACTGGGATTGCCTCAAAGAAAATCACAGCTCTCCAGGGGAAAATCACCTAAAATTCAGCAAAATGGAAAAGATGTGGGAAAAAGATATAGCCAACAGGGGTTAATTTCATAAATGCCATTTGTAGTCTATGTCTTGCCCCTTTTCTCTAACCTTCTCCCCTGTAATTCCTTTCATCTCAAGTCCTGAATTCCAGCTGTACTTCTTGTTCCCCAAATGTATCATGAAGCTTCCACTCCACTAGAAATTTCTGATCTCTGTAATTTCCTCTGTTTTCTTACCTTTGCCTGCTCTTACACCTCAGCTGGAAAACATCAACTCATTTTCTAATTCTCTACTGAAGCATTATTTCCTCTGTGAAGCCTTTCTTGACCTCTGCTAGTGATCCTCCTCCATTACCATGTCTGCCATTGCTATAACATCAAAATGCTCCTTTAAAAAAATTGCTCCTCTCCCATTAGACCGAGAGCCTCTTACTCTTCTTTGAATCCCCGTCTACCTAGCGTACTGCCACGGATAGGAATTCCACACTGGCCTGACAAATGAAGAAAAACTGAATGAGAGGACCTGAATCTGGCCCTGTGTGAGGTTTCTAGCAGTTTTTCTCATATAAATCTGTCTTCTATGGGGAAATCTTTGAAAGAATAGTCACTGGATAGTTCACAGGAAACTGTCCTCTGAGCTCCGTGTGCTCCACAGCTGATTTGGAGCTGGAGAGGACGCTAAGCTTTCCAGAGCAGAGGTCCATGGAGTGCTGAATCCTCGCTTGGAGAGCTGCCCATGCCCTTCATCAGGTAAACAGTCACCCAGACTGCAGCACTAAAAAACCATCCAGGATACCGCACTAGGAAACCACTTCGTCATGGGTAAACCAAGACAGATGTCACGGAGCCTCTAGTGGTGTTGCCATGGCTTATTGCCTCTCTACCATCACAACAGATGTCACTTAAACAGAAGAGACTCAATCCCAACCAAGTGCTCAATGTCTGAGTGAATAAGAAAGGTTATTTGTTATCATTCTCATTGAAGAAAAAGATTACGATTTCTCACCTGGGATTAAAAGTTTAGAAACTGTGGATAGAGTAAGCAAATTATAGAGACCCTGAATGGTTGTCCAGGGAAGAGAGTTGCACAACATTAGTTGTTTCTAAGGCAACAACTTCTCAGATTTATGCCAGAGCTTTGGAACCATTTCCCTTTAGAGCAGATAATTATATGCTCATTTGTCTCCAAAGAAGGCCTTAAAATCTCTTCTTTCTCAGAAAACCTATTTGGTTATATGTTTTAAAAACTAATCCTGTTTAAAAGATGGAAGGTTACTCAGAACATTCTCGAATCCCCAGAGAAATGCTTGTGGAGATGGTTCTGCCGTCTTAACATTTGGTTACTTTTCCATATGGCTTCAGTTCAGCAGTTTTGTTACTGCCAGATGACTGTTGTTTTAAAAGGACATGTCCAAAGGGTTATCTATATGCTGATGTCTCACAGGGGCCATTCTTGATAGGCAGTGAGTCCATACACAAAACACCTTTGTGTTCAGATTTACTGGAGAATGAACTAAAACTAGAGGTGAACTCCTAAGGCAAAGGCCAGCCTCTTTGTGCCACAACCCTTCTGGTCACTTCTTCTTTGTGTAGAGTTTAATGGGGCTCAGTCCTTGTTTGTGATTTGTCTCTCATCCTGATACACACTGAACCACCTCTCTACCCTGGCCTGGCCTGACCTTATCAACAGTGTCCTAGCCCAAAACTTACTCTGTTGTTGGTTCCAGATCTAAGGAACGTGACTGAGAATCTGAGACTGAAAAGAACCACTTTATCCCTTTTGTTAGAATCTTCAGATTATAAATACTCGAAGAATGAAATATTAGGTCTCTTTCAGTTCAAGCCTCATCATCTTTGTTCACATCCTGGGTATGTCACTGTTAGCTTGGGTAGCTTTGGTAATTTGCTTAATCTTTGTTTCAGCCAATGAATGAATAACATAGAGGTATTTATAACGTCCTGAGGATTAAGTGGACCATAACTGTAAAGAATTAGAACATGGTATGGTATGTTTATAACACTATACAATTTTAGCTACAATTATTATTTCAGTCTCAGTATCTAGCATGATCTTTACCACATAGCAAACACTAAAAGATCAGACAAAAAGAAAACCCAATTGAATTCGACTTTCCACCCTCTAATAAGGCATGAGGGTAAGGGTAACTCACTAAATGCTTATTATTGCATACTATAATTCTTGACTGATTTTTGTTTCTGGGTTGGCCAGTTGGAAACATGTCTCCTTTTTCTTGGTTGGATATATAGCCATGTTCCTCTGAGGTCCTTAGAGGCAAAGGTACAGTGAGAGCTCTGGCCTTGTTGTAAATTCTAGTTCCAGCATGCCCATTGAATGTTAGCATTTTGGAAGTTCAGAGAAGGGGAAGACATACCCTGTTGGAAGTTTAGAAAAGGCCTCGTAAGGAGTTAACATCATAACTGAATCCTAAAGAAATTTCAGTGGAGCACCTTTCTAAAAAAGAAAGCGGCACGTAATATTAGACAATCATAAAGTTCTGTACGTTCAAGAGAAACTGGGCTGTCCATGTGGACACGACCCATTTATGAATTCAGAGCACTGCTTTATTCCCTCACCCTGTTACTATCCATTTTTACCCTCCAGGTTTGCAGAACAGCCAAGATTAACTCCAAGATCTGTTTTTCTTTTCCAGTTCCTGCCAGGATCTCATGGCATCATCACCCAAAAAATCAACTAACTAGTTTTGTAAAACCTTAGAAAGTTAGTATGTTTGAATTTGGGGTAGAAAGCAGACTTTTTAAGTGAGATTACCATACTTCTGTTCTCACATAGAGCACATAGTAGGTATGTGAATAACTACCACAAGTGGCTGGCTAGAAGTAGTAAAAGAATCTACAGATGGAAAAAAACCACTGCACTGCCAGTAAAATAAATAAACAAACACCAAGCACTGTATTTGCAAATAGCAGTCTCACACAGAAAAGATCTGATGACAGGTCTTAGAGACCCTATGTATAGAATCCTTCAAAGTAAGAACAAGGATATGACCACTGGGGTTATTCATGAGGCAGCTATCCTGATAGGCTGTCATTTGAGTTTCTTTGCATCAGAAATGATAGAGCAGTGTTTCTCAGTCTTTCACAACTCATGGTAAAACTTTTCTCTCCCGTCTGATCACTCAAATCGTCTGAGTCTCACCATGATGGAGACATTGACTGTTCATAGGCACACTATTACTATGTTGGTACACATGGCCTCTGAGTTAGCAAAAATAAATAAATAAATAAATAAATAAATAAATAGTCTTATGGCCTGAAAATATAGTTCACTCCAGATCAGACTGCAAAGGGAAAACAATCCAATTTCTTTTTGTTGTTGTTGTTTTTTAATCCAATTTCTTAAAAAACTAAATGATATTAAAATAGGGGGTAGAGAAGGAAGAATAGTTATTAAGAATTTTCTAAGAATTAATAATCAAGAGCAATGTGTAGGCTTGGATTGGATTCTGATTTGAACAAACCAATGCATTTTTTAGACAATCAGGAGCATTGAACTTGAAATAGATGTTAGATGATACTAAGAAACTATGACTAATTTTGTTAAACGTGAATGGCGCTGTGATTATGGTCTTTTGTTTTATTTTTTTTAGAGATACCTACTGAAGCATGTGGAGAATTTCTGCTGCGAGGTTTACTTTTGAATACTGTAATGACAAGTGAAGCAGTGACGGGGAATGGCAGGGCAAACGATGACACAAAATCGGCAAAATGTTGAAATCTGCTTGTAGGTTTGTGTGGTGGGTGCAGGAGCTCATGACACCATTCTCTTTAATCTTGTATAAGCTTAAAATTTCCCCTAATAAAAAACTTTTAAAATCTTCCCAGGCCCACTGGCCTTGGTTAACTAAATAGTATATGCCACTTACACGCAGCCTGGAGGCAAAGAAATTGCTCCACTCACTGGGTGAAGCATGCAAGGAGAAGAGAAAAGAACCCCTGAACATTTATTCTGTCCCTGCTACTCCAAGCTGGGGTGCAACTCCCCAGCCTGCTATCCCCTGTGTGTGAATATGACAGATAATAAGCGAGTTTCTACATGTGATTATCTTGAGTCCCTGACTTCTCGGTTACAAGCCAGATACCTCCATTTGCTTGTCTCGGGCAAGGTCACGAGACCCTGAACAAAGGAGCATGTCCCAAAGCAGCTGCAGTCCTTGGCAGAGGTTCAATCTTCCGCCACTTCCCATTCTTTCCCATCACAATGGGATCTGCTACCACACTCCTGTCTCCTCCAAGCTGTTAAAACAGAAGTGATGGTGTTCCTTTCTTAGTCCTTAGATTCTTTTCTCAAAGAAGTGACCTGATTATTAGGGGCTCAATACTTTTACTTAAAAAGACAGAGTTGGGTGCAATGAAACTAGGGCCTTAAAGCAGTCTAATATCAGGTTGTTCTGACCTGTCTAAAACATCTCCAGTCTTTATGCGTTACAAAGTAAAAACTAGTCGGCACCCAAACCTAAGCATGTTCAATGCTGCTTTTTCTTTTTTTTTTTTTTAACTTGACAAATTACATACTGACTTCTTGGAAATAGTTGTTCAAATTACAAAGTTAAAATATATAAAGTAGACATTCAAACAGTGAGACTGTTAACAGCTCTGCTCCACGATCTGACAAAAGCAGCAATATGGTCATCCATCTTACCCATGCAAATATACATGTAATTATATCAAAAGGGTAAAATTAAACACAACAAAACAGAGCAAAGCGGATCATAAGAAAGCAATGTAAGAGACAAAAATTTCAAAACTAGACAATCGGAGATATTCACTCTCTATCACATTGACTCTTGTTTTCCTCCAAATAGTTGTCCATATTGTCACATACAGGGAATTCACATGAAACAACCTAGTATGGAATTGATCTGAGCAGGACGAGGAAGGCATTGCAGGTCTTCAAGACCAGACATTAGGGAAGCCAAGAATGGCTGTCATAGTGTCTCTCATTCTCCTCAAAACAGCTGTCCATACCTTCATGTGTGTTGAACTTAAACAAGGCAAAGCAAGCTAAGATCACTTGGAACAAAAAGTGATGGTTTTACTGGACTTCACATCATGACATTATGGAGTCAGCACTGGGTATTGTAGTGTCTCTTTTCTTCAAAGTAGTTGTTCATTTCAACATGTGTTATATAGTTGGTTCTCGTAAACTGTTTATAAGCTCTACACATGCATGAGTCTCTACATGTATATCTATCATTTCTGTATTAGCAGGAAAAACAAAACAAAGCAAGATAAAA
>PVJX010049427.1:0-11064 GCA_004027295.1 Dolichotis patagonum
GTAGCTCAACACACAGGTCCTGGGCACCAAAAACAAAACAAAAACTAAAACAAAACATCAAGGATCACCCGCCGGGTGCCTTTCCCATGTTATTATAAACGTACACGCTCAGGAGGCTGAGGCAGGAGGAGCAGCACGAGATCCAGGCCAGCGTGGCGACACAACTGGACCCTATACCCAACCCGCGCCCTGCTAACGCGAGGGCCACTCGAGCCACCGACCACGCACCTCACCCGCGGCAGCCGCCTGCGCTCCTGGCTCCACACGCCCTGGAGTGAGCCGGGCCTAAAGACCACTGAGGCCGTTGAGAACCGTTAGGGTCAAAGCGCACAAAGACTCCGCCCCTCCCACCAGCAAAAGGCCCCGCCCACCCAACAAGGCCCGGGCCACACACTCAAGACCCCGCCCACTGACCCCTGGCCCTGCCCACCAGTTTGAGCCCCACCCACATGCACAGGGTCCCTACTCCTGGCACAGCTACCCAGAGGAAGGCCTGGTGCGGGATTCCTAACTCCGTTACTGCTTCACTTGCTGTGTTGATCACGTTGGTACTGGGGAAGCCCAACAGGGCGGTGCTGTCCACAGCCCCTGTGTTCACGAGTGTCTTGAGGGCGCCACTGTGGAGAAGAGTGGCTGCAGTCAACGTTTAGTCAGTCAATTAACTTGGCCTGAGAAGCAGCTGTCAGGTAATTTAAAAAGTGGTCTGCACTGTAGTGATGACAACAAAAGAATATTCCAGAACAACAGTCAGTGCAAATTGCGCCCAAGAGCATCGTGAGAGAATATCAAGCTAAGATAGGCCACAGCAGGGAAGGTAGGTGGAGGGCATAGGCAGCAGCGTTCCAATTCACTGCTGCGTGGCTGTCCAGGTGGAAGCAACACTGGCTGGCAACACCACAGTTAATTAAACATACAAAGCAGAGCATGGTGGTGCACATTGTAATCCCAGCGCTTATGAGGCTGAGGCAAGAGGATCGCCACAAGTTCAAGCCTGGCATGAACTTAGTGACTTTAAGACCAGCTTAGACTACATAGTAAGACCCTGTCTCAAAAAAATTAACATATTCATTTTATAACCTCTACGTTAATGCAGTGGCAGACACTACGGAGACCTGAAAGATTCCTCTGTCTTCAGGGGTTCACAAACTAGGCAGCAGCATAAAGGAAAAGTCACGGCTTGGGAATTGTCCTTGACATGAGGATGATAAAAGATAAAGAAAAAGAAAGAAAGGAAGAAAAAAAGAAAGAAAAAAGAAAAAGAAAGAAAGAAAGAAAGATGCAAAGAAAGAAAGACAAGGTTAAAAAGAAAGAAAGACAAGGATGGAAAGAAAAAAGACAAGGAGAGAAAGAAAAAGAAAGACAAGGATGGAAAGAAAGTTTGAAAGAGGCTTTGTGTGGTGATGGCACACACCTAAAATTCTAGCCCTCAAAAGCCTGAGGTAAGAGAATCACTGCAAATTTGGGGCCAACCTGGGCTACACAGTGAATTCAAACCTAGCCTGAAGTACATAGTGAAACCCTGTCTCAATAAGTAACTAAATAAATAAAGGATCTGGGATGCAGCTCAGTGGGAAGGTTCTAGGTTCAGTCTCCATAGAGTAACAAAACAAAACAAAATTAACCAATGAAACAACAACAATGAAGGCATGAAAAATGAATACCAGAGTTACAGCACTTGTTAAATCTGTCTCAGGGCCATTAGCTCAGTGGCAGAGCGATTGCCTAGCAAGGGCCTTAGTTTCCGTCCCCAGCATGGTGGGGTGGATATGTGGGTCACTGAATGGGACTAACTGGCATAGGTACAGACTGAAAGCTGTAGTCTAGGTTTAAGTTTAACACAACATTAGAGTTTTCTGGCACAATAGAGAAGCAAAACGTAAAAACAGAAAAGAACCAGATTATTAAGGATGTGAGGATATTGAGGAGCACACAACCCATGACAGTTGGGCTGTCTCCTTCAACTGGATACAGAGAGGCAGAGGGTTATATGACCTCTGATTGGAAGTGGCATGTGGGACAGACACTGACGATGTGTGAGGAACTGATCAGAATTTTCTTTGCACACAAACAGAAAAGGGAATTGCAATTAGGAATGAAGAAGAAGGTGAAAGTGATAAGTGCTCCTTCTTTGGCCTCCACCATGTTAGAGCACCGCCATAATTGTTAGGGGCATTGTGTTGGTGTCTAGGGGGTTGATGGAATGAAGGTGGATGCCTGTGTAGAAGCTGGTACCAGGTGTTTCAGTCCAGACAAGGAGTTTCTTGTTGGTAAATGCTCATATCCTAGATTGGAGAAATCAAAAGACAAGGTGCTATGAGGAGGCAGGCCACTATCATATTTAAAGGACCCAGGAGAGGTAGAAGGAAAGGTGCCCTTGATCTGAAATGTGTAGTTCCATCAGGGCCATGGTGAGGAAGAATCTGAAAATAAGCATTGAGTTGGGAGGGGTGAAGTTATGGGAGGCAATTATTCCACCATCTGAAAGGGTAAAAGTAAAAGTATACATAGAATTTATCCTTGGTCCAGGGATTGAGCTGGAGAGGCTGGGAAGCATAAGAAATGTAAGACCTGACACTTAAATCATATTTGGGAAATTATACACTAAGGGTGACTAGAGCTATGGCTATGTTGCTATGAGTGAGACGAGATTCTAGACCCAGAGGAGTCTCATGTTTAGAGTGTAAGGGATTAGGAACCAAGTAGGATAACAAAACATGCCCTAGCCTGAAAGTTGTGGCTGTGGGGCCTTGGTGAGGGGTGGGGAGATAGAAGATGAGATGACCACCAAGATGTTTAGATTCAAGGTTAGGAGGGCATCACTTTAGCTTGAGTGACATGGAACCAGGATGGCACTTGACCACTGTTGGAGTTGCAAGGAAGACTAGGTAGGGGCCATTCCATTTTGGTTGTAGTCCTATGGATTTAGAAGATTTGAGATAAATTAGGTCTCCTGGGGATACAGGAGGATCTGGTTTGGTCCCATCAGAGGTTTGGGGAAGACAGATTGGCATGATGTCATAACAAGGGTCAGAGTAAGGAGAGGATTGGTATGTAGTCAGCAAGAAGAGGAAGACTTTGGAAGTAGAAAGATTGTGGAGTACGAATGGTTGGCCATACATGAGTTTAAAAGGGCTCAAAAAAGTAGGTGCCTGGGAAAGTGTCCTAAGCTTGGCTAAGGCTAGGGGCAGAAGTTGAGGCCAAGGTTGGTGTAATTCTAAAATAAATTTTGTGAGGTGTATAAAATCTATCTGCTAGTCCTGACCTTGGATGTGTCCACAAAATTGATGAGAAGGAAAAGAAGGTGGGTAGTATGTGTCCCTGAGGAGAGGCTTTAACACAGAGATGACAGGTGTCTGGGTCAGTCTACATAAACCCAAAGGAATCCTGACAATCAGGGTGTAGGGGGATGGTAAAAAGGCATCTTTAAGGTCTAGGACTATGAAGTGAGTGGTGGATGGAAGAATATGAGAGAACATAGTGTTAGAGTTTGACACTACTGGGTAAATTGGGGTAACAGTGTCAGTGATTATCGTAAGGTCTTGTACCAGACATACGACACATTAGGTTTGATTTGTGGGAGAATGGCAGTATTGTAGGGTGAATGGGTAGATCTGAGAAAACCATTGTCTAAAAGATGCTTGATTATAGGTTTGAGCTCTTGTAAATGTCTGGGAGTTATAGGATATTAGGGAATGCAAGGAAAAATTGAAGGATCCTTGAGATGAATTAAAACAGGTACAGCATGGGTAGCATGGGAGGGATTGGAGGTGTCTCAAACTATGGGATTGAGAAGAGAAAAAGGAAGAGGAGATGGCTTTGAGGTGCACTGTGATGGTGTTTGGAGGACAAGAGCTGTGGGGAAGGAGAAGGTAAAGGAGAAGTTAAGCTTTTGGTGGAGATCCCTATCTAAAAGGGGTGTAGGACATGTTAGTATTACCAGAAATCTATGGGTAAAGAAGAGAGTTTGGAACCTGCATTGCATGGGCCCTATTTGAAGAGGCTATGTAGGTTGGCTGTCAACACCTTACAGAGACTAAGGATTTAATATAATGGCCTGAAAACTCAGGAAGAACACTATACATGGCCTCCATGCCTAGAAGTACAGAAAATGTCTTACCTGAGACCTCCAGTGAGACTTGGGGCTCTGAGGATACCTTAATGGGGGCTGTGGGCCCCGAGCCCCATCAATCTTCAGCAGCAAGTCCAAGTATATCAGACAGCGATGAATGCAGTGGTGATGAGATCTCCTGTGAGGGCAATGATTTAGAGGATGGCTTACCTGCTCTCTGGTGGTTAGAACAGTCACTCTTCCAATGGCTCTTGAGATTGCAAAGAGGGCATTCTCTTGCCCAGTGTCCTTTTTCATCACACTTGAAGCATGGTCCAAGAGGGGCTTGGGCAGCTCTGCCTTGTTTTGGTTTACCTGTTTTAGAGCCCCAAGTGTCACTGCTAAAAGATCAGATTGTTATTTTTGCTCCTTTTGAGTTTTACCTCTGTTGTTGAAAACACAAAAAGCCATATTAAGAAGGTCTCCCTGTGAGGTTTGAGGGCCAAGTTTAGCCTTTTGTCTTGGGATCTGGCCCACAGAAGGAGGTATCTGTCTCCTCCAAGGTCACAAGACATCTGGTCCTCTATGTTGGCTCCTATCAGGCCTTAGCCCTTTCTGACTGCCTATAATATTTTTAACTGACTCAGCTGCTTGTACCATTTTTTGCCTCTGAAGAAGTAACCCAAACTGTCATGAGGGGTAATGGGCAATGACTGATCAGGCTTCTTCAGGCTGCAGGGGGTTGAAGTTGTTGAATGGCAGTCAGGGATACTCTGCAGAGCTTTTAACTAGTGGCCCTCAGGCATTTTCATCTTGGATAGGTGTAAAGCTTTAAGTCTAGAGGAGACAAAGGCAATTAAGTATGCATGGGCCAAATAACAGAATCAACAAGATAATTATGAGTATAGTTCTGCTAATGGCTTCCCATAAGGTGGATAAGGATAAGGTCAGGAAATTTTAGAAACTGACATGTCATTCATTTGTCATACACACATTTAGGTTTTACTGTTGTATAAGTACCTCCTGTGCTATCAGAATGCCTATTGCATCTGATTTTGAAGGATGGCCGGTTTTATTAATTTTTTCTTTTTTGTTTAGGAGAGAGATCAGCTGCAGTGTCATTTAAGGCTAGTTGAGTATAGTTACTTATGGCCTCAATATGTGTCACATAACCTTTTTCTGGAAAAGATGTGGTGGATCCCAGTAAAAAGAATTTAAAAGGAATTTCACATATGTGTTATTGTTTTTATCTGCATGATGCATTGGAGTTTGGCACCTTAGAGGCAAGAACAAACTTTAATCAAAGCATGTATAATCAAAGTATATATACAAAGGCATGTATAATCAAAGCATGAGCAGTAGAGCTGACAGTTAAGTTTAGAAATTGTTTTTAGGTTATAGCAATTGTAACTCATTGGCTCTTAGGTCCTTTTGTTGATGGCCATTACATAAATTTTTATTTAAAAATTATCATTTGACTGGTGACCTCATGTTGGTTTGACTTGAATCTCCTGGCTGAAGCACAAGAAAAAGGCAGATGTCTAGATCTGAAAGAAAATATTTATCATCATAAACAATCCCAATTTGATATTTGAAGGCATAAATATACCATAAGATCAGCAACAATAAATTGTCTTAGCCATATGAACTTCAGTGGGAATATCTCCCATAATGCTATGGAGATTATTGGGACCTCTAATTAATGAATAAGAACTGGTTAAAGTCACCAGGCAGCCACTTTCTTAACCATCAGTTAAAGTCTTGGCCAATCTCTCTTCACTCCAAGGAATTTTGTTTAACCAATTTTAGCATCATTTTGACCAGCTGGCAACCTAGGCAGAAGCATGCTTTTTAAATTTATAACCCAAATAAACCTTGATTAAATGATCTGAAAATGTAAAAGAAAAAGGAAAAGAGAAAAGACTGTTGAGTGCAAATAAAAAGGAATAGCTGTTTATAAACAGACAGATGGACAAACATGGATAGACTATCTGTATAGTACAAACAGACAACAGATAGACTAACAAATATCTCATAAAATCAGTCAGTGTGCACTCAAATATATTTGGCCAATTTGAACTATAATAAATAGATAAGTGTGAACCTTTTTGTGGATTAATTAATAGAGATCTCTTGAAATAAGAACAGCAGACCCATGGTCATTTTTAGTAGGATTTGCTTTATGTTTATGGTTGGCTTTTTTTTTTTTTAGCTGTTTTCCATAGCTAAGCCAACTCTTGTGAGCTAAGGGTAGTGTTTAGAATCACAAAAAACATTCTTGGAATGTAAATCATAACAATTAGTTATAAATTTAAACTCTCTAATATAATTTTGTGAGTCAACAGAAAAAGCAATCTAATGTATAATTACTCTGAGATAGATCTGCAAGGGAAAAAGGAACATAAATACAAACTAGACCCTCAGGATCAGCCTGTTCCTGAAGGGGGAATAGGAATTGAAGCTAAGAAGGCTGTGGAGTGGGAGGTGTACATGGCCACTGAGCAGTCAACCATCCAGCAGGTGTTTGTGGGCAGTTACTGGGTGATCAACCACAAAATGACCACTCGTCACCATGTGATAGGGAAGCATAAGATGGTGACTAGTTACCATGAGACCCACAACAAGATGGCTGCTGCAGGTTACATGGTGAGGGAGCACAAGATGGCAGCTAGTCATCATGTGACCTGCAACAAGATGGCTGCTGCTGATCTTATGATGAGGGACCACAAGATGGTGGCCATTTACCCTGTGACCTGTCACAAGATGGTGGTGCACTGTCACATGGCGGAGGACCACAAGATGGTGGCTATCTTCCATGTGAGCTACAGCAAGATGGCGGCTGAGGACCATGTGGTATGGGATTGCAAGACAGCAGTCAAATATTATGTGGCCTGCTAAGTGGTTGAAATGCATGAGACCTAGTATGGTGAGGTGGTGGGGAGAATGGCAATGCAGGACTAGTGGGGATGGAAGTTATCTGATGGAATAGATGGCTCAAGCTGAGGGAACTGAGTCTGAGAGCAGGGAGAGGAAGTAAAGGAAGAGTTAGAGACTGCCAGGGGTGAGGAAAGGGAAGAATGAATGAGAGAACATGTCCTCTAAGTGAGAAAGGCCTGAAAATAATGAGTTTCTGCCAACTTGCTGGTGTTGTGACTTTGAGGCCAAGAACACCAAAGTTATGAGGCAGGTACCCTATAGGTTTGTTTACTGGGGGACAGGAAATGGTCCCCATGACCAAATTAGAAGTGAGCTAAGAGAACAACTTTGCCTCAGGATATAAGAGCTTTAACTCTTCCCTCAAGGAATGTGAAAGCTGTCCTGGATCACACTTATCAAAAGAAGTTGTCATCTGTTTTGAAAGTGTGACACAGAAGGTCCCAATACCTGTTCTAATCTGCTGTCACCAAGAATGTGGGGCAAGGTCCCAGAAAACAAGAGGGTAACAGTTTTGCCTCGGGCTGTCCTGCCCAAGGAACTTGAAAACTGCTATCTTTGTCCAGGGACAGCAATGGATAGGTTTTCTGACACAAGCTTGCAAATTTTTAAGACTGAAAACAGCTTTACCTTCGAAATGCAAGGAATGTGAAAGCTGCTATTCACTGAGAAATGGAAACAGAAAACCTCAGACAGCAGCTCACCTGTGATGAAGGAGGAGGGTCAGTGTTGGATGTAGGCTAGCAGCAGCAAATAAGAAGGTCCCAGAAGAAGGCAAAGTGGTTCATAGGCAGGGGAGCTCGAACTAGGAGTGACTCCAGAGCTAACACACTCTGCCAATCAGAATCACAAGGCACCAAAATGTCAGAGTTTTCTGGCACAATAGAGAAGCGAAAAGTAAAAGAAGAAAAGGTTTATTGAGGATGTTGTAAGGAGCACACAACTCATGGTGGTTGGGCTATCTCTTTCGCCTGGATACAGAGAGGCAGAGGTTAAGAGCAGAATATATTTATTGAGAGAAAGAAAGCTTCTGTCTGAGAGACAGAAGGGGTCCCAAGTGAGTTGCCAAAAACTCTGTCTTTTCTAGGGACTTTTATGGAGTAACTATGAGGTGAGATGGGTCCAAGATGGAGAAAACATAAGAACTCACAAGGTAGGCATAAGGTGGGATAGGACTATGGTCAACCATAGATAAATTACTCAGGTACAATTGATTAAATCAGGAACAAAGCAAATGGACATGCTTAAAGAACAGTGATTCTTCCTGTAGGGAATTGGGATGGTCACTTCTGGCTTCCTCAGGGTGATATAGAACTGTTTAGACTATCAATCCTTAGGATGTGGGTGTATTTTCTTGATTTTTTGTCTTGAGATCTGGCCCACAGCAGAAGGTGTCTGTCTCCTCCAAGGTCATAAGACATCTAGTCCTCTGTGCTGACTCCCTCCAAGCCTAGGCCTGTCTAACTGTCTATAATATTTCTATCTAACTCAGCTGCCTGTAGCAGAATTATCCCACAACAGTCCACTGGTGTAAACATTAAACATTGCCTTCTCATCTCTCCGTGCAGAGTCTTCCTTTCAGTTTGATTTGCTTTGGCTTGGCTTGGGAACTTTTCCACACCACCAGGGGGTCACTTCTCCTGCCTGACTGCCTGTGTGCCTTGCCCTACAAGATCCAGAGTTCAAAATGTGAACCCCACATGTCCTCAGGTGCAAGTGGATGGGGAAATGTCCACTCCTGGGTTGAAGTTCTTCCTAATACTGGGTCTGCCTGATTCCCTACACTCCTGTCAGTTCCTTAGGAAAACCAGATCCCAGATAGAAGACAGGAGCTTTGCTGCTTGCTTCCTTCCATCTGAGTAAGGTGACCACAGGGAGGTTTGACCTCACAGGGATTCACTAGAGTTTCCTTCCAGAGAAGCACCTACGAATCTCACTGTCTTCCTTCCTGTTTCCTGATCAGTTCTGGTCCCTGGAATCTGTAGTTAGGTTTCCCTTCATAAGATGGGGACTCATCAAAGTCCAGAGGCTTTGGAAAAGGCAAAAAAGGTTCCAGGAGGTTTCCTGACCCCAAGAGGCTTCCCAGTCTGCCTTTCAGCCCGAGGTCACAGCTAAGTGGCTGCTTGCCTGTCTCACAATTGGAAGGAACTTTGACTCTGTGAGGGGTGGCATAACCCATAGCAAGCCCATGGAATAGCTTTATATTTTTACTCTGAGTGTCCAGGCTGTCTACTCCCTAAGTTGTTTCCCTTAATCCTGGTAGATTCCTGCTGGCAATGGCACACGGGACAGGGATGCACTCCCAGATCTGCCTGCCGTGGTGTAGCACAGATGTGTCTGCTTCTCAGCGGAGGCAAGTGTGGCCCCATCTCTGTTTTGAGTGAAGGGACATATTTTCAGACAGGTACATCTGTGCTTGTCAGACTGCCCACCCTCTGCTTTCCTCCAGCTCTGAAGGTGTGGGAAGACCTGGAGACTCTCCTTGACAGAAAAGCATTTCTCTCCATTTTGAATACGCTTGACCCTATCTCCGTGTATTCATTTGTACAGAGCCATTTCTTTGTCCCTTCAGTTGGCTTTAAGCAATATAAATGGGGCTGGCTGAGGAGCTGATGTACAATGTTTGAAGCAAGGCCACAGTTGCTGTTTCCCCATCCAGTGACTCCCAAAAAACATGGCTGAACCAGGGAATGGAGAGCCTGATCCACACTGTTGACTGGGACCGAGCCACGAGATAAGAGGCTATGACCTCCCAGGGTAGAAAAGATTGTATATCAGAGCTGAAGCACTGACCCCAAAACATTAGACAGTACCTAAGCTGTGTTATGCAGATTACTCTCTCTGCATTTCCTTCCCTCTGCATATCACAGAGGTGGTGATCTCAGTTCTCCTTCCTAGCACAGCTCATGGCACTCCCATATTTCCTGTTGCTCTCAATGCCACTCATCTCCAAGCCATTCCCCTCATGGAGAATGAATAAAACCCGGGTCAGAACCTGGGTCATGGCCCGAGTTCCAGTGATCCACCATCTTGTTTGGACTTAAGAGCCCCTTGGCTCCCCAAAAGAATAAATACATCTTTATTCTTGTCTTGGGTTGCACTGGAAGTGTAGATTGGGATTAACTTGCTAGAATTCCAATAACTTTTCCATGGGATTGGAAATATAAACTTCCTGAACTGAGATGAGATCCAGGAAAGGGCTCACTGTAAGGAGAAATCATCACAACCTTTAAACACTCCATGTCATCACAGAACAGAGCAGAGCACTTTAGATAGTCTGGCCTTATTCTCTTGTGCTGATGGACCATCGCCCTGTCCGTTTGATACAAAGTGACAGTGTGGTGAAGGCTCTGTGCCTACTCCAGTAGCTACCAATACAACCCGAAGCCACCAGACTGTTGCAATTGCAGCTCTGTCACCTCCTCCGTGTGACCTTGGGCAAGTTATGCACCTGTTTGTGCTTTACTACCAGCTACAAAACAGGGATTCTAAAGTGCCTGTCTCATCAGGTCACCATGAAAACCGAATTGGTGGCACAGATGAAGCCCTCAGACCCACTGGGAATAGAATTAGCACTCACTAAACAGTAGCTACGGTTATTCCTTCTTTCACAGCAACGTCTCTAATTCTGACCTTTTCCCTGAGCAGCGGAGTTACAAAGTAAGTGATTTTTCTTCAAATGTACCAGTAAAGCTTGGAAATTTGGCAAGGAACACTCTGCGAAATCAGCGGAGCTGGACTCGTGAATGCACAGGGGCAACCTGGATTTATAGATGCCTGATGATATGTGCTGATTGGAATGAAAGAATAAAAACAGCAGAGGCCCAACGGCATCTGTCATGCACAGAGACTTCAAGTCACAGCCACGTGCACTCATCTTAGACTTTTCTGTTACTTCTTTCACACAATGCAGTATGGTAGGGTCACTCTAGTCCTACTGGGCACTTTACTTCATTCCTTTGAGATGGGATCTCACCTTACATAGTCTGGTTGGCCTTGGGCTCATGATCTTCCTGCCTCAGCCTCCCCACCTGCTGGAATTACAGGTCTGCATCACCATGCCCAAGGATTCCTTTTCATAT
>PVJX010049428.1:0-11062 GCA_004027295.1 Dolichotis patagonum
CTCAACATTCAAAGGTCCTGGACATAGCGACTACAGAGCATTAATAGATTACTCAAGACACATCAGCAGCAAACACTGAATTAAAGAGGCTTTAAAGTCATTACAGTAAAT
The DNA here is from genome assembly GCA_004027295.1 of Dolichotis patagonum. NCBI lineage: Eukaryota > Metazoa > Chordata > Mammalia > Rodentia > Caviidae > Dolichotis > Dolichotis patagonum. The sequence goes on from PVJX010049428.1 coordinate 112, forward strand.
CAGACAGCGAAGCCACGATGTGAGTGAAGATACTGCCCCTTTCTACTTTAATAATTAGCCCGTCTAAAGGTTTAGTGCCAAATAAAGGTATATAATCACATAAATGAAATGCTGTAATTTTTCAATAGCCAGTTTGTGAAACTAACCCAAACCTACTAAGAAATCCTTAATTGCAGAAAATAACAAATCTCAAAAAATAAATGATTTGCGGAAACAGGTTTCCTCAAATACATAATTACACAAGATACACAAGTATCAAACCTCATAAATATTTATAATTTTTAAATTTTAAAACATGGGAAAGCTTAAAAACTCCACTTTAGAGTTATCTATTTCCTAGGAATGGTGGTATCTTACATAGTCATTATAAGGACTTGTCATATATAAATATCCTTATTAAAAAGGAATGATTCTCAAAAGTCTCATACATGAACCATTCATATTACACTACTGTCACATTATATTCATAGTGTAGTAAGTGCACAGAACTCAATTTATATTATATTAATTTTATACAGTACTTCATTATTTCTGTATATCACTGTCTTGGTTACTTTTTTCCCATTGCTCAGACAAAATAGCTGATGCCCAAAATTATGGAAGGAAAGGTTTATTTAGTTCACAGTTAGTGGCGATTTTGGTCCATAATCAGCTGGCTCCAAGGCAGGGTACCTCATGGCACAGGGGCCACAGTTCACGGCAGAAGCAGATACCAAAATCAACAAGAGCAAAAGGGACAAAAAGGAGGCACAGAGGGAAGACTCTGTCCCTTATACCGTATGTAGGCTACCTGCCCTACGTAGCACATCCATAATCCCGGCACTGGACCAGGAATCAATCACTAATTCTAGAAGCCTGCCTCCACAACTGCGTATGAGGCTTTGAGGGGACATTCAGGCTCCAACCATAACAATCCCAACCAAGAACTTTAAATCTACTGAAAAATTCAATACATATTTATTCAGCAATGTTCTGAAGTATATATTTCCATGGTTGAAATAGGCAACTAATAAAATTTTGGGTAGGTATTGTTTTAGACAACTGATGGTTTTTTTAATAATGAATGCAGTTTATGTACATGTTTTATCCTGGATTCAAATCACCCTAACTCAGATTTGTTTAAAGTGGGGCTCTGGGGGGAGACAAGTAAGAACAGGCCAAGGAGTCAATCAGAACTTTAAAGCAGAAGAATGCCTTAATTTTCCAACCAGCCCCGGAAGACTAGAAATAACCGAAACATCAGTCTGAACATGTAACCTCCGCGTTTGGACAGGACAAGTTTTCTTCCACTTTCCATGTAATGTTTCTCTGTGTGATTTTTGCTCTTTCCAAACTAGAAGAAAAGCTGTTTTCCATTTAAGTGAAGGGAAGAATAAAAGACGACAGAAGAGGTGTCCGGGCTCTCCACACTCCGACCTGGTCCCAGTTAAAATGCTCCTTCCTGCTGCTCTCCAGCCCCACCCTCTCCTCCGGTTTGGACCACAGAGTCCTGATTTCCCCTACCGCACAGACTTTTCCAAGAGGCCCTGAGATTATGCAAAGAAAGCTTTTTTCCAACTCTGCTGCAAATGCAGGGATGAGGTAAAGTACTGCTGGTCCGAGTTTCAAGCAGGTCTCCTCAGTGACTGACCCCAATCTTGTGAACCTCATCTGTCACCTGTCTCTCTAAGCCCCTCACCGGAAGACTGGAAATTCACACACATCCTATTTCGGGGGAGGGAGGGGACGCCTTCTTTAATACATTTGCAACCTTCACTCATCAAAATGTAAGGCAATGCTAAGGAAGGCATCTCCAGTCTTCCCTTCTCACTGCATTTCTAACTGCTTATTCTCTCTGCAGACCTGCATATGTGCCTCGAAAAATGTCCTGAAACACTAGAAGTGGATATCGGAGAAGTCACCATTCTGAGGAACATGATCATCAGTTTTCAAATATCATCACACATCTAACTTTATAGAGAGTACATAAGGTACACATCTTAGTGCATATTTTAAATTTAAGTTTTAAATAAAAAGTAGACTGGCAATTTTCCATGCCAAAAAGGATCAATCACACAGTGCTCTTTTAAAATATTAAATATTTTTAAAATATACTCTTTCCAGATCCAAGTTCAGGATACTGATGTCATTACCATTTTATATTAGAAAACACAATTATCAGATCTAAGAATTAAAGAAACTTTTTTCAAATTTACCACACTAGCAGGGCTTCAGAAAAACAATACAACGTTCATAACACTTGTGGAATATTGACACATACTCTCTTAAGTAGAATATAAAGGAGTTCCCTATTTTAATCTGAAATATTACACCAATAGTTCATGGTTTTAAGGAAGATTGGCCTATCAGCCAAGCATATATTAATGACAGATTTCCTCAATGTGAATGGAATGATTCATGATCTTTTTCTTGTATCATAAAATGTTGGCAGTTAATCAACTACTTTCCAGAGATAAATTAGTTTTTATCCCTTAACTCTAAATTCCCTGACAACACCAAATTTGATCCAATTCCTAAGGACTAACACTGAAAAGCACTTACTGGCTACACTGAAGTGAATGAAATGAGCGAAGACAGTGTAGGCCTCTTAATTAAAATGTAGAATGAAGTAAAAGCATGAAATCTGGTTAAAAATAAAGTACAAATACAAAAATAAGATTTTAAACTCCTGTCTTCTTTTTTACTAAGCCTTTTTCTGATGAAAATTTGCCAGTGAACTCCCAACATGCTCTCACTTTGGGATTCCTAAACTTTACAATGTTTACCTATAATATTTTAAATGTAAATTTCTACTAAATTTCCTGTCAGCTTTCCTACAAAAAGCAGTACAATTTCATGATCTGCTCTGTCTTTTTCTGTTTATGTGCAGGCAAGTTAGTGAAGAGCAGTATTCATCCATTCTTAACAACAGCTTACATTTACATTCTCTCTCCAGAAAGGTGAGCAAGTCATCTGCAGATCAGTACACAAGAAACAACCTTCTAAAACCCAAGGCCTGCACAGGGACACGAAGGCACTTTGAGGCCACAGTGTTAAGTAAGTGAAATGATCAGACGCACAAACTTAAATATCGCATGACAAACTCCCTTATATGAGAACCATAAAATATAAGTAGAGAGCAAAACAAAAGCTAACAGGAGGTAAGGAGATCTTTTTCAAGTAGAAAGGAAACAAGAGACAGAGAAAGGGGAAGGTAGGAAGGAAAATGGGATTTAAAAAAAAAGAACTGAAGGAAAAAAAATGGAACTAGAGCTTTGGCAGTTCGAAAGGGGACTAAGAGTTGGAAAGAGCAGGGAGTAACAGGAGGAATAGGGGATGAAGAAGGAATGACGATGTGCTGTGTAATAAAAACTACACAACAACTTACGCCATACTATGCTAAACCACTCAGTTTCAAAGTTTTAGAAGATCTCACTGAATGAAAGCAGAATACAAAAGAACAAGAAGCAAAACACATCATATATTATACGCTCATTAGTCACAATGCAAACACACAAATAAACTTAGGTTAGTGCCAAGAGACCACACATAAATTACAATACCTGAGATTTAGTGCATTCCTTTGAGCCACATGAAATGAGTGCCATAAAAAGAGGAAAGGAAAAGATGAACGTTACCAGACATGCTATATTACATCACAACTGCCGAAATGAAGGCAATGTTAAAATCAGGTTAAGAATGACCATACAGCACTGGCCACATGAATCCTGTTCTCCAAGTTCTTCTAACCATGCACTTGCAATCACTTTAAGTCACCTGCTAAGTATGTTCATGCACTCTTTTAAATGAACTTCTACCCTCAGCCTCAACCTACTACCCAATTTCTCAAAGAGAAACATTTCTGCTAAGAATTTAAAAAGAGATTTAAGGCTAATGGTGAACAATTTTCATTTAATTATTTTTTATTATGTTATCAAACTTACAAAATAAAACTATGCATTTAGGTATACAATATATACAAGATTTGCACTTCCAAAAAAAGGATTAAAACTTTGAATTACAACAATATTGCCACCAATCTTAACTCATTAGGTGAAATTAATAACAACATGTCACATACCAGGACACTAGTATATGATCCATGAGTAATCAAGTTAGTCTTTTCATCCTAGCATTGAATTATCTCTAAAAGTCCTGTTGATCAGGTAATACGCTGTGTCAAAACTCATTAATAAAAAAAAATCCTGTAGCAATATAAAACACTATTCATTTTTTAACACAGAGCAAGAAAGGGAAAGCACACAGGGAAAGCAAATCAAGTGGTCCATAGTGGGAGGGATAGATGGGGGGAGGGTGCGCGATAACAACCCTCTCAACTAAAGTATGATAAATATGAGTATGAAATGGAACCAATCAACTTCAACACTAAATTTTAAGTAATACATACTCCCTCTACCTTAGTTTGAAACTAATGAAAAATAATTCCAAAGAAGAAGAATATTAATATAGGCCAAAATATTATAGGCTATTTGCACTATTAATATGAACAATTCTTTTAATAAACATTTCCTTCTTCTTCCATGATGCTAAATTAACACTAAAAATATACCTTCTTTAATGGACAGTGGTAACAAAAAACCTTTCATGGGTTTTTCTTTCTTTAAATACCAAGTTCAAGAGACCAACAAAGCTGTCTTTGTGATGAGTAAAGAGCAGCCCTTTCCAAATGAGCTCAATGAGATGATTCAGCTCTGAAAGTCATTTTAAATTAAGACAGTGCATGGGAGAGCACAAGAAGCAGGCAGGTCTGCCGTGGTCTGAACACATTTAATATTTACACACAAAGAGCTCTTTAGGAAAAAGAATATATCAAGAATGGGCATTAAAATAAAGTTAACTAAAAGCTAAGCAAAGTTTAAGTCTGCAGATATTTTCAATGCTTTCTGCATTTACATTTATTTATGGGAAGAAAAGGAAAAAACTGAAAAGTGTAAAGTAGGTTATCAAAGACCTACTTTCACTGCACCATCTATTTATTTTATTGTATCATGCAATGTGTAAGATAGCTGATCTCACACAGTATTATTCCTTTGTTTAAAACAAAGGGAGGAGGAAAATTAGGGTCTTTATTGAATTTATAGACACTTCCTTATCTATGTCTTGGTTTCCTCAAACATAAAAAGAGATTTACCAAATCTTCACTAAATAAATGGCAATCAAGCAGATTACAGCATGTGAGAGGAGCTTTGAATCAGTGAGGTATTTCAGAGCGTGTTCACACTAGTCAGAAACCTCCCCTTCAGAGCTGGCCCACGTGGCTCACACCAGCAGTCTTAGCACTCTAGGCAACTGTGGCAGAAGGACAGCAAGTTCAAGACCCGCCTGGGCAGCTTAGCAACTCAGTGAGACTGCCTCAGAAACATAAAAAATAAAGTCAAATGCTAACAGGCTGAGGCTGGAGCTCAGTGTGAAGGTGCCGGGTTCGGGTTCGTCTCCATAGCAGGGGTCAGGGGAAGTCACTTTAAACTTTTCATCTCACCTGACTGCACTTTGGACTCTGAGACTCTCACAATGCTATGAAAAACAGTGCATTATTTTTACATACCTAGTTTTTTACATACCCTGTATGACTTGGGGAGGGATCATAAGAGGAAACCAAAATTTTGGATTAAGGTAAGACAACTTAAAATGCGTCAACAGTAACTGCACATGCTTATCCCAAAGCTGGTTTTCAGACAATATTTTAAGAAATAAAAGACCTAAATAGTCTTTGACATCTTATTTCAATGCTTTCTAAAAACTATTCATATAATGAGCTTTCAGCAAAAATCTGTATTTTTTATATCATAGAAAATTAGTCATCAAAAATGAAAACATTAACTGTCTTTCAACCAAACTTCCAAAAATAAAAATATTACATCTGTATAACTTACCGTGTGATAGCCTCTAGGCAAGGGCGGTTTGCCCATAGGATAAGGGTCCACAGTGTCAATAATTGTTTGTCTTTCACCTTTCTGGTTGATTTTTCTAAATCTTCTTCGAGACTGTCTATGAGAGGCTTGACGCTGAAAATATTCTTCATTTTCATCCATATAGTCCACCTGAAACACAATTTCCAAGACACTTCATTCTCCAAATATAAAATTCCACAGAAGTATCAGACATGGTAAGAAACTTCAGGGGAGTCTACATATTCACTTTGCAGACACACAAGCTACCTGGACACACATCAAGCGTCTGAATATCTCTGAAACAGACCAGTTTTGAGTGACTCGGTTTTTACAAAAAGGCATTTTCGGTTCCACTTAGGACAATATGGGGAACTCTTGAATTTCCTGTAGTTTCAAAGGGGAAGGATGTTTTCAGCAGTCTCTGCACTGATTTATCAGGGAAAGATCTCATGGGACACATTACCACACATGTGAAAGCAGCTACTCCATGTGCGTACAGGTATCTCTAAAGCACACATGTGAACATGTGTGTGTGCGCGCACACACACACGCACACATATGAGCTGATGTATTTGAGCGAACGTGTTTTAAAGAAATCCCAAATGACTCAATCAGAACTGCCAACAGAATGGTTCTGAGAAAATAAAAAGTTTCTCTTCCTATTTTCATTGTGTATGACTTTAGTTTTCTTTTTGTTATAGCGTTGCTTTAAAAAAAATTCCTCATTTTAAACATTTTAGAAATTCTGGATGACTGGATTAATAAAAACAAAAGCTGCGTCAGGTTATTCTGATCATAAGTTGATACTGAAATGAGACTGTTCACGCGGAGGCGGGATTAGCCTCCAAGCTGTACTCACAGGGGAAGTCCTGCAGTTTGTGGAGTATCAACAAATACTAAGTACTAAAGGAATGAAAATCAAAAATCCTTCAGATAATTAAAAAAATGGCATTAACAGAGAACAACGTATAGAATGCTTTAAGAAAACTTTGGAAAACTATCTGCCCACACTTCCCCCCAGTACTAAATCTTACTCATCACCATCCTACTTTTTTATTTAAGAATAAATTTTGCGAAATTTTACAGAAACTTTTCAGTAGCTTTGATGAGGAAGCTCTTATTTCTGACAAAATTCCTCTCCTACATCACTGGGGAAACCCAAAACGTCTCTGAAAAGAATCAGAGTTGCTCACCAAAGACTTTCTTGAATGTGAATAAAAAGATACCACAGTCATCTCGCTTAGACTCTCATTTACTTTACAAATGGTTTCCTACCCAGAAGGGGTGCTGGGTGAGGAGCAGGGAGCACACCAGCACGGATCAAGGTCGGACAGCGAGCCCGGCATCTTAATTCCGTCACTGACTTTTTAAAACAGGTACATATTATCATGCCTTAAAACCATGTCTATCGAGCAAAGAAGACACATGACAGGTTTTTTTTTTTTTAAGTTTTACTAGAAACAATGTCTATTATGGTGTTATATATAATCTGTCCTAGTGTATTTTAAAATCTCAATTGAACTATAAACATGACAACACATTAATCAACTCAGTACTCCAGTTGTCTTTCACTTGCATAAAGAACCTCAAATGATATCCTTATATTATTGCTTGAATACATACCACTGTGATTCATTTCAACTAACTCATAAACACTATTTCCAACACACACCAAGAGAACTGAAATCCTTCAATTGAAATCCTAAATTTCAATTAAATGGCATTATCATGATTCAGTTTCAAAGTTAAGAACCAAGCACTGAGGTTCTCATCCTTTTCAATCTTCTACTGTCTATACTCGGCTGAACCCTAGAAATGACTGCATGATTATAAACTCAAATTCAGAATGAAAGGCTAGGAAACAAGTCTAATGCATACATGCTTCATTTTATAAAAATACAGTAGACTGCTACAAACACTTTTTGAAAGCACTGTTATGTCATAAATTTTTTCAGGAAAGGGGGAGTCTTTACAGAAATAACTTACCACAATCATTTCGGAAGGCTCTAGAACAATGCACTCACAGCCCCGCCTGAAGCTTCCTGCAGAACGCTTGCCAAAACTACAAAGGGGGAAAAAAATCGGTTGAGGACAATCTCAGAGATATAAGAAATGTGAATTTAAGTCAATCCTCCAGAGAAACAGAACTATTTTAAAATTACAAAAAGTATACACTGGAGAAAGACAGTGATCTTTAGTCACTGCTAACCATAAAATGACAAGAAAATATTCAAATTCTTGTCTCAGTTGTATACTTCTCTGGAAAAGTCCAACATAATATTTTCAAGTGAATAACGTAGTAAAAGAGAATAAGTACGAATGTGTTTTGTGTTGGTTTGTTTTTAATCATTCTAAGTTTTAGAATTCTCCAACAGCGATGGGAAATGCCCCAAAGACAAACTGTAAAAATATCCCAAGTATAAAACAAAAGTAATTCTCTTCAATACCTCACTGTTGCTCAGATTAAGTACTTCTTTCGCCGAGAGAGAGAGAGAGAGAGAGAGAGAGAGAGAGAGAGAGAGAGAGAGAGAGAGAGAGAGAGAGAGAGAGAGAGAGAGAGAGAGAGAGAGAGAATGTGTGTGTGTGTTGCTGTTTTTTAACCGTGGATCAAACTCACAACCTTGAGTTTGCCAGCCTGGCACCTATCCCTGGCCCATATATTTTAAGTTTCAAATCAGCTTTTTCTAAACATTTCAGGGCAAAAGCACCTGAAAATGGTGCTTACTAAACTATGAAGGGCCCCCCTCAGCAGCCGCTGGGCTGGAGGCGCCCTCCACCCTAAACTGGGCCCGGGCAGCACTTGAGCGACCCCAGCCGACTTGCCCCACTCCTGATCCACCTGTCCCTTACTCTTCACAATGCCGCAAATTCAACTTCGGCCCCCAGGAAGTAAGTATGACAGGTTTAGTTTAGTTTAGTTTTTTAAAAAACTTACGAGAAAAACAACTGTGTCGCTAATTTCTATTTTAACATGTTGTATGTATGCATTTTAGTGAACATTTTAATAAACTCATCTTTAAGAGAAAAAAATCCTTCCAAAGAACTATTTTACTGAGCAATTCCTATGGGAATTCTTGTTACTTCTAAAACCCTGTTGGCATGCTGTTACATAATGTTTCACATATCAGAAATGAAATTATGACAAAAAAGTCACATTAGAGGAATAAAACAGGAAGAAAACCAACTCTCATTCATTCATGTATGTTCCTTGACAAGGAACCCTCACCACTTTCTATGCTAGATTTTATTCATTTCTAAGTTGACCAATTATGTTTATTTATCAACTATGTCTTTTCCTGCTCAAAAAGTATTTCCATGAAAATCAAAAAAAGAAACATAAGTAACATATTTGAAAAGTCCTTTTGAAATATTCATATATTCAGCTGGTGTGGCGGCACACCCCTGTAATTCCAACACTCTGGGAGACTGAGGCAGAAGGGTCGCAAATTCCAGCACAGCTTGAGTTCCTAGTGAGATCTTGTTTTAAAAAATAGAAAGGATGGGGGATGTAGCTCAGTGTGAAGGCACAATCCCTAGTACAACCAGAAAAAAAAAATCATATACTCACTCACACATATATAATCACACAAATACTAGGATACATTTCTAAACTAGAAAAATTCTTCCAAGAAAAATATAAATACCTTGTGGGTCACACTGCTCCTTGTGAAATTTAAATTATCTGAACTTTTAAATATACTTCTTTAGGGCTGGGGATATGGCTCAGTGGTAGAATTCTTTCATTGCATGCACAAGGCCCTTGGTTCAATTCCCAGCACAATCAATCAATCAATAAACAAATATCTTTTTAAATACAATTAAATACCACTAGAATTCCTTAACTCGCTGATTTACCTAAAAATCTGTTTCTAGTTTGAGTCTGTTATAATTTAATTTTTTACAGTGAAGATTATTAAATGGTATATTACAAACACATGTCTATAGCAGCAAAATTCATAATAGCTAAATCTTAGAAGCCTTTATGTCCACCCACAGACAAATGGATAAAGAGAATATGGTATTTGTACACAATAGAGTACTATTCTGCACAAAGAAAGATAAACTTGAGTCATTTATAGGAAAATGGATGCACCTTGAACATAAAGTAAAATAAATCAGACACGAAGTTAAGTGTCCCATGGTTTCTCTGATATGAGAGACGCAAAATATAAATAAAGGGCAAAATAAAAAGAACAGGAAGCACAGAGAAACTTCTTTAATAGGCAAAGGATCAAGGGATGGAGGGGTGTAGGTGGAGAGGAGGGAAAGGGATGAATAAAGGAACTGGGGGGTTGATTCTGCATATCACTTTATAACACTTAGTAACAAGAAAGAATGCTGCATTTGGCAAGACACACGTCCATTTCTGACAATGGTGCCAAGGAACAGAATCCAGTTACAGGTGTGGACTATGCACTAACTCCACACAAGGAATGTAGACATTAAGTTGCAAACATGTACTTTAGTAAATAAATAAAAATTTATTAGAAATAAAAATAACCTCAAATGTGTTAATAAAAATATACATAGTTTATAACAGAACATAAAATTATAGTAATGTACTGCTCATTACAATCAGCAAAATTTACAGTACTATATAAACAAGACATAACCCTCCCCCCAAAAAAGGCAACGAGAGCAGGTGTAAGTCTCAGCAGTGGGTCACAGGTCTGCACAGCACACCCAGATGATAGGTCCCAGCATTCCCTAAACAGGAAGGTCCTTAAAATAAGGTTATCTGTGTGGAAGTCACGCTATTATCACCATTTAATTCTGTTGCATGACCCCTTAAAACTACACATTGTATATTTAAGGCTTATTATTAAATAACATTAAAATCTTAAAAACCATGCATGGGGCAGAGGATGCACTCCAGCACACAGCACGCAGTCAACAAGTGTGAGGTCCTGGGTTTGATCCCCAGCACCACAAAATAATCAATAAATGTAAAAATGTATGGGGCCGAGAATTTAGCTCAGCAGCATAAGTGCCTGCCTAGCAAGTGCAAGATCCTGAGTTCAATCCCTAGTACCCAAAAAAGCGGGGGGGGGGGGGGGGGG
>PVJX010049429.1:0-11067 GCA_004027295.1 Dolichotis patagonum
GTTTTTCAATTTGGGTCTCAATAGGAAGTCAAATCTGAGGGTGTATGATGTCTTCCTTTACCCCATTTCTCTTAGAAATTTTTCCAGTCTAAAAAGTAGGTCCTTCATATTTACTGTTTACAGTTTTCTAGTTTGTTTCAGATTCTGTTATATAACCATAAATATAGTTCATACAATTAAAGGGAACAAATTAATAGTTAAAAAAACAAAAAAAAATAGGTCCTTGTAGTTATGATTGTACTAGATGAGGAACAGACCATACTTGGAAAATTTACATGAGTTGGGTTAATCAGATTCATTATTTCTAGAATTCAGTTGGTAGCACTGACACTGGAAAGTGATGAGATCAGAAGAGTCCATTTTATGACACCAGCCTGGATATTCATAAGGAACAAAGTGGATGCAGATGCTTAGGGGACAAAAGAGGACGGAGGAAAGTTCCAGAGCTGAGTTGGCTGCCTGAGATTTTGAAGACTGTCTAGTTGCTGCCTGCAACTGAAATCTGCTTGATTGATCTGTTGCTGAAACTTGTGAAATATTCTTGGATCCTTAAAATAGTGTTTGCCAATCTGAATAGGTTTATGCATTTTATAACCTGATGATAATGTTTCAGAAAATCTTTATGGAGGGCATGGGGCCAAGATTTATTACCAAAATTATTCATTTGTTCACAGGCTTTTATTTTTATTAATGACATTTTTGTGAGATTCAGGATACACTAATCAATATATAACCAAACACTGGATGTGGTGATATGCCCCTGTTTTCCCAGGACTTTGGAAGCTGACTCAGGAAGATCACTTGAGTTCAAGAGTTTGGGGACAACCTGGGCAACATAGCTAGACCTCATGTCAAAAGCCAAGCTAAGCCAAAACCAAAGTAAATCAAGAGGCCTAATCTCTACATGATGTGACATTCATAGATGCTATAGTCTAATTCCTGAAAATTTATTGTAGTTTACTTAAACATAAGCAATTGAAGCAATTAATTAAACAAGATATTGTACTCTCCTCTTTTTTTCCACACTGTATTTAACTGAAAAATTTCCTGAACATATTTTTTAGAAAGACAACTTGGTGACTGCAGAACAATTCAGATTGTAAGAAAAGAGCTTTGTCAGTGGTCAAAAGTGAAGGCAAACACAACGATAAATAAACACAGAAATTACAAGATTCACATACACAGACCTGTTTTAGAACACTGCTCTGTCCTTTGCAGCTGTGGAACTTTGGGGACTATTACTTAATCTTTCCAAGGCTAAGCTACTCCCTCTGTAAAAAGGGGAAAAATTTCTGAATCAGAGGATGACTGTGAACATTAAGTGGGGTTAATATGTGTGTTTACTTGGCATAGTCCCTAACTCTTGGCAAATGCTTAGTGACTGAGTAACATCAGTATTCATATCATTGCTATCATTACTGAGTATCTAAGAACAAGAGTCAAAGCCTCTCAGGGAATCTTTGCTTTATTATTTTGCTTACTGAATCCTTCTAGGAAGGCTCATCTATGATCTCTGGGTTAAAGGGAAGCACTCAAAATCTTCACCTCCCTCCCTCTCCTGGACCCTTGCATCTGGTGTTCTAGATATGCCAGAGCTGAGCTTGAACTTCCTCCCTCAAAGGCACCTCCTGTCCAGTCTAGCTCCATGGTTTATGGGTTCTTCAGCCCACAAACTATTGGAAAGAGACAGCTTTCCTTTTCCTTCCCTTCCCCAAAGACTACCAGCAAAGTTTTGATTTTCAAATGATTTCACTACTTATCTAGGGAGAGAAGATGGTCTGAAAACATGAGCCACAGGGACTGACTTTTTGAAGTGCTCACATTATTCCTGTAATGGATTTGAGACCTGTAGATGACACACAGAGAACAACCAAGCTGTCTTATAATGAATCTAGGACAGTGCCTGATGGTGCTTCCCCTCCACTAGTCATGATAACCCCAAGGTGAGAGGAGATGGCTTGAATGTGTTGACCATACACTCTCTTTTTCTCCTTCCCTTTTCCTAATGCTCTCCAATTCTATATTTTCTTCCTCCTTTTATTCCATTTTTGTTCCTCCTTCTGTCACTTCCTCTCTGCCTTTTCAATTGATTTTTTTTCTGTTTTAATCTTTCTCTTATTTACTTTTTCTGTTACTCATTTGCCCCCTCCTCCCTCCTTCTCTCTCTCTTTTTTCTTTCAATAGGTAACATGACGATGTTTTGGGCTAAAAATTAAGGAAAGATAAAAGTCATATGCATCTCTTGTGGTGAAGAATCCCATATCCTCACACGCAGGCTGAAGGTCCAAACGGAAAGGAAGGGGATGATGCAGAGAACTCCCAGGAGAGCTCCTGGAGTCTCACTGGCTCTGGGCTTGCTCAGATGTCTTCCACTCCATGGCTCGAAGTTTTTCTCGGGAGATTTTCCCTATGATGGTCTTGGGAAGGTCCAAGACAAACTCCAGCTGTTGGAAAAAATCATACCACAGTGGTGGAAGGCTTTAAATCTGGAGGCTCCAGGTGAGTAAGGATGGAAATTTTAGAAAATGACTGGGACAGGGACCAGAAGGGCTATAAAATTTCTTTATAGAGCTGGGTATAAAAGTCTAGTGTTGGTTATGAAAGTCTAGTGCATTGGTCTTTAACATTCTCTTGCACAGAGGAGAAACAACAAAATGAGTATGACACTGAGTTTTGACATCTGACTATTTGGATTTCATTCACCACTCTACTTAGCTTTAGACAAGTCCTTGGCTTTTCAATGATTCAGTTCCCCCAAAGAGTAAACTAGATGATCATCAAAACTCAGTGGATTTACATAGGTGTTGAATGAGATTTTTCATGCTGAATTTTCCACGAACAAGCACTCTCAAGCATTAACTATGTTTATTAACCTAGAGTAGAGAGACTAGACAGCTACAAATTAGGATACCCTCTCAGTTGAATTTCATTTCAGTCATTTCCCACAGAGAACCTTTTGGGATAACTATAAAATTTCATAAATTTCACTATTTTAACCTGTTACAGAAATGTTTGAAGTTGAGGTCCCCCCCCATTTCTGATATTCTTGGGTTCTAAGAGATAGTTGACATTTCATAGAGGCTTCTAGTTGTATGCCTCAGCTGGCCGTGGAATTGGCCCATAAGTCTGATATTTTAGCTTCAGTAAAAATAATGATAAGGTTATTTACACAGAAAATGATCCTCTTAGCAGCTGATATGAGAGTACCTCTATAAGGGCTTAATATTTATAGTCTGTGAGCAAAATATAGTCTGCATCCTATTCTTGTAAATAAAGTTTTCTTTAAACATAGTCACAGTCATTAATTTGGGAGCAATTTTCTCTCATTACACACAACTTTGATTTCTGTGGTTCAGTTATCTGTGGTTAACTATGATCTGAAAATATTAAGTGGAAAATTCTAGAAATAATGCATAAGTTTAAATTCATGTTGTAGATGATATGATTGCCTTACATTATTATAATTAATTTCTTATTGTCTCTAAATTATTAAATTTTATCTGAGCTATGTATTTAGAGGAAAAATATTGTACTGTATGTGTAGGATTTGGTGCTATCTATGGTTTTGGGAATCCATGGGGAATGTTGGTTTAAGTCCCTTGTGGATAAGGTGAATTATTTTGTTGTCTCTGGTTGCTTTACCATTAAAAGGGCAACGAAGACCATATGACGTAAAACATGTACCATTTGGCCCCTGTGTATATAGAGTAGAAAGAAGCCACAGGGGAGACCGAGGTTTAATGCTAAGAAGAAATCTACTCTGGTATCATAAAGAAAGGAGCAGAGTTAGGTATGGTTGGTGGAAGGAGAGGGAAGATAACCGAGCTTGTTTCCTGGAAACTTTAGAGGAAAGACTTGTGAAAACAGACATACTTAAGAGGGTGCTCAAGCAGTTCCTTCCCTGTGCACCATGTGATAGGGCCCCTCACCAGATCTTCCAAAATACTAAATTACAATTCAAAAGTCCTATGTTTGGTGTGATTGGATTTCTAGTTTCCTTGTAAAATACTAAATGTTCATTATGTGCCTGTTATTCTTTTGAGGACCTGATGCCTTATAAATATTAACTCATTCTTAACAACTGGTGAAAGGCTATTATCCCTGTTTCACAGATGAAGAGCCTGAGGAACAGAGAAGTTATTGAATCAGCAAATGGTGGGAGTGGACTTTGAAACTGGCAGTGTGATTTCTGAGACTCTGTTACCCTTCCTTTCTTTCAGCTTTGTGGCTGAAAGGCCACAAGGTGGACTCTGTTACGCAGGAGAGACACCCAGCAAGGCTGAAGGACTCATTACCTACCACCAAGCCCACTCTCAGAATTGCCTCAGCTAAGGGTACTGTCTTACCCACGGTCGTGCCCCCTTCCTAAGGCAGTGACATTCATGTCTGATCTACCTGGGACGATAGGGTTCCCTCTCCTCCTCATTCTGATTCAGTACAACTCCAAAGGCCATAGCTTCAGAACTCTCCATGGGGATGGCTGAGGTTCCGCCTGGGACTGAATCACAGTGCAACCTCAGCTTCTGCCCAAGCCTGACCCCTCCAAGGTGCTGATCCCAAACACTTCATTACTTCCTTGATGCTACCTTCCTTCCCTGGGGAATGCTTCTCAGGAACTCAATCGAAACAAGTAGCTTGTGCTAAGGAAAGGCCATCGGGCAGCCCAGCTATTTAGAAATCTAAGAGGCCTTCAGCTTGATGTGGTTGCTCTCACCTTCTACCCCAGACTTGAAACACACTTCTTTTTGCTTTCCCAGAAACTTGCCCTTATGTTGCACCCAAATCCAAAAACTGGCTTCTCCTGCCATATCACTTTCCACACTTCAGTTCCCACCTCAAAGGGAAAATAGGTGCACTATAACCAATACGTTTTGCCTTTCCTGATAAAAGCCCTTCAGTCTTTCTGTGAGGGACCACCTCTTGCACACTCAGTCCATATCATGGGTATGGGGCAGCGCCCTCTCCCTCACCTTTTCTCCAATTTATCCAGCAACGACCACATGACCAAGAGCTGGCCAATTAGAAGATTCCATTGTCCTGGTTACATGATTAGTTTAATGATGGGCAGATGATCTCAACCAGGGAGATCCAACCCAGTGAAAACCAACCCCCAAACTTTTGTTGAGGTGTTTGACTTTCTACTGGACTGTACAAAACTGCTAGTAATATGTATTTGGAGCTGTTGGAACCCCAGTGGAAGATAATTACAACACATGAAGTCAATATAGAAGAAGAAAAATCAACAAGTGAAAGAGACATCTGATTATGTCATACAAAGGCCATGGACCAGCCTGGTAAAAGCTTTAATCAGTCCTGGACTTGTCAGTTATGTGAGCAATGTATTGCAAATCAGATTTCTGCTATCCTCAAGTGAAAGCTGTACAATCCAAATAGGGTAGCAAGATCTCTGTGCTGAGAGTGCTAGATAAACCAGATATTTACTAGAATTTGTTCCCATGAAAGCCTTCAACTTTTAATTCAGAGTGAGTCAAAGCTGAGATCACTAGTCTTCCATCAAGGCAGTGGTTGAGCTGGATGTGGGGACCCATGGCTGTAGTCCCAACACTCTGGGAAACTGAGGCAGAAGGATCAGAAGTTTGAGCCTATCTGGGCAATTTAGTGATTTAGCAAGATTCTGTCTTAAAGTAAAATATAAAAAAGGGCTGAAGATATAGCTCAGTAAGGCCATGGGTTCAATTCTTAGTACCTTGATCACAATCAGGAAGCACTTTGGAATTAGTGGCCTTGTTTTCATGCTGAAGAAGAGAAATGTAACAGGAGAATCATCTCTCCTTCCCCAAGTGTGGAGGATGTGGGAGCCCAGTGGCCTTACCTTCCTGGGGTACTTGTATGGGGCAGTCACTGACTTCACATGCTGTTGCAGTTCCTTGGTGAGCTGGTCCTTGTCATGAGACAGGAAATGTGGGGTCAGCACCACAAAGGCCTTCACCACCTACAGAGAGGATGTTGGGGCCCAGAAGAGATAGATTGGTGAACTTTGTCACCTTGTGGGATACCACAGAATGGTTACTGAGATGCTCACCACGGCTATTACCTCTATGCCCTTCAACTGTACCTCCCATTTCTGGGCCCACAGGAAAGAAAAGACTGGGGGAAAGAAAAGACCACTTTTTAGTGGTTGAGGTTCCAGCTCAATCTCAAGAGGATTAAGGGATGAAAAAATAGAAATATAGGAGGAGGTCAGGCTCATGCCCTAGGGACGAAAGAGACTGAAAATAGAGACAGGGAGAAAGTAGAGATAGGGAGAGAAGAGAGAGTAAAGTCATGGCCCCAAATGACTTGTTTATCTTAGCTAAACTTCAGTTTGCCCATCTTACTACGGGTATAAAGTTGTCATACTTTAATTCATAGGAAATGAAATAAAATCATCTGCAGCAGGGTTTAGCTTAAAGCTCAGTAGATTTCCTTTTGCCTTGCTTGTCTGGTGGCTCTCAATACTTCCCCCTGTGACTTGCCCCGTATGTACCAGAGGCAGGGCATTGGGAGACCTAGCTTGCAGCACTGTGCTGGGAAGTTGGTCTCCACCTCCCACCATACTTTCTTTGCACATACTCTAAGCCAGTGATGGCAAACCTTCCCTGATGATAAACAGTGTGCCGCAGCACATGTGCCTTAGGTTTGCCACAACTGCAGTAAGCTCTGTTAGACGCCACTGGAGAGTCTATAATCCTGTATTATATGTGTCCTTGTCTCTCTTATTTTTCCTGTGAACCCCAGAGGTCAAGGCTGTATGCCTTCAGATCCCTCCTCTGCTCTCCTGACCAGGAATCGGATTCAGATTCAAACAGCAGGATGAAATCTCTGTAGATCAAAATAACAGATCTGAAGTGGTACCGATGATGTGCTAGGCCTTGTTTCAGAAATTTTAAAACTATTAATACATTTAATACAACAACCCCACATCTTACATATGGGGAAACTGAGGAGCAGGAGCTAAGAAGCTTGCCCAACATCACACAGCTAGTAAATAGGGGACCTGGCCCTAGACCTGGGCTGTCCAGCCCCCAAGTCCACACTGCCTGTGTGTTTCTCATCTATCTACCTCCCAGCTGCTGTCCCCAATCACCTCTCCTCGCACGGGGTCTGGGCTGCTGACCACAGCCGTCTCGGCCACGGCGGGGTGCTCCATCAGTGCATTCTCCACCTCTGAGGGTCCGATCCGGTACCTGCGAAGAAGCTTTCCTTCAGAGAAGACGCCCACCACTAGGCCATTCCCAAAGTACAGAGCCACTCACAATCAAGATCCGGAGTACACTTCCCAGCCCAGAACCAAGCTCACCCACTGGAGTTAATGACGTCATCTCTTCGCCCCAGGAACTGGAAATACCCATCTTGATCCTTTATTCCCTGGTCTCCCATAAGCCAAAAATCCCCTTTAATATTGGCTGCTGTCTTCTTGGGATCATCCTGGTGACCACAAAAAGATAAGTGATTGCATATCCAAAGCCCAAATCCTCTGCCCCAGAGCCACCACGAACAGACAGGCAGATTGTACAGTTTATACACTGAACCACTGCACATAGTGAACCCACCCTGTACTCACCAACCTAGATCTCAGGTCAAACTCACTCTTTCTTTTTTATGTCAGTCATTCCACTTAGGGCTTCTTATCTGCTCCCCTGGGTCGATTCTAATGGATTATACCAATGTGTCCATTCATTTATCCTCTAGGTATTTCCTCAAACTGATTCCATTCCATGGACAGCCAAACCTCTGCTCACCCCATGACATGTTCAAGGGTATCAGGTTGACTGTACTTTTGCCCGTCTTCTTTATTAGGTTTGAGGATCAGAGAGGTCAAGAAGCTTGCCTAAGGCCAAACAGCCATTCTAGGTGGTAGAGCTAGGACCAGAAGCCATGGTCCTTATGCAGCTTCCATTAGGACTAACATCCTGGCCTTAAATTGATCTGTGCCCTCGCTTCTGTTTCCTTGGCTATCAAATGGGGAAAATCTGTGCCTACCTCCTTTACTGACAAGTGAGGACAGACTGGGGCAGCTCACAGAAAATGCTTGGTTAAGAGCTCAGTATGACTGGTCCCTGACCCTAAAGCCTCAGTTTCCTCATCTGTATAATGGGAATGACAATTTTGATGTTTTGCAATTCTTTTATTTAACACATTCAGATGCAGCAAGTTCTAAGTATATCACAAATATCAATGTCTTCACATAGCTATAATAATGCTAAGAGATACTCATGTCACATAGTTTACAGATGAGGAATCTGAGGCATGAAAGATCAAACTTGCCCCAGATCACCCAGGAAATGGTGAACAGAGTTTGATCTTGGGCACAGTAGTTGTGAAGAGTTCACAAGATGACTGTGAGGATTACATGAGTTTCATGTTTGTGAGGTGCTTCAGGACAGTGCTTGTTTTGAAGCACATACCCGATAAATGGCAGAAACTGCTATTATTGTATTAACTGTACTTTTTCACTTATCAATTAATTACCTTGGGGGGTCAAACGCACATGTTTGACCACTCACCAACAGCCATGGATGTGAGTCTTATAATTTCTGGCTTTGCCATTGTCACCTGTTACGTGAGTTGGCCACTGCAAGGATTATCTATATGGATGTGGTATGAGTGGACAGTGTGGTGAATGTCTAAATGACCAAATATTTATTACAGTAAAAGACACATGGCCACTAATTCCCTCAAATAGTCCTCCTCATTTTGAACACACTTAACACATCATTCTTGCCACTTTCTGAAGCAGTTCTGGAAGACCTCTTTCATATGTGTCTTTATAAGATATGATAAAAAAATACAGTAGGACTGCTACCACCAGATACCATCCAACAGAGGGGCAGCCTTGTAAAGATAATAATGTATCCTTATTCCCCTTATTCACCAGATCTAACACTGTGCAATTTCTGTCTCTTCTCCAAAGTCAAAATGAGCATGCAGATTAACATTTTGAATTGATTCAGAATATCAAGGCAGCCATGTCAGCAAAACTAAAGATACTCATGAAAGAGGACTTTCAGAACTGCTTCAGACAGTGACGAGAATGGTGGATCTGTGTGTTTGAAGCAAGGAGGAGCATTTTCAGTGGCATTAATGTATCATTTACTGTAAAAAATTTGAAAAACTTAAACTTTCCCTGTGTACTTTGAGTATACCCCAAACTTCTCAGAGGTCTGGAGACAGGATGCCTCCAGCAACCAGTCTTCTGCTCCTACAGGAAACACCCATTACTGGACATGGTGTACTCCATTCCCAAATCTGGCCAGCGCCTCTTGGAAGGCTCATGACTCTGGGGACTCCTCATTCCACCCGGCACCTCCCATGCAACAGGGAGCAGAGGGAGGGCCAGGCTCTCACCATATAGCCAGAGAAGATGCCTATAGGCTTGATGGGCTTGACCCTGACTGCAATGTTTCCTTCTTTGCCAGGTGGCAGGACGTTGCCTTCATCATCTACAACCTGGAGGAAGAAGCAGATTGGGAGACTAAGCCACATAGAAGGAGAGCTGCTAAGTGTGAGAAAACTGAGCTGGCCAAATGGAAAATCTCTCCCACTGGAGGAAACCAAAATGAGGAACCAGAAGCCAGGGAAAGCTAAGGGTTAAACTCACATCCCAGATCCACCTGCTGGGATCCAACTAGTGAAGCCTCTTATTGAGAGTGGGCCTGATGCACTGGGGAGGAGCTTCAGACTCTAAAAGCTGAGAGGGAATCAGCGTCTCCTTAGCTTAGAGGCCCACTTCACCTGTAGGCTTGAAAATCAGAAAGACCGAAACTCAAGGTCACTCTGCTGTCTTACTACTTGCCCTCCAACTATTTAAGCTCTATTTCTTAACGCCTTCTTTTATAAAAGAGAGATGTTGACAGCGGCTCTCACAGGTTTTTATTTACATGACACAGGATTCTAAAATGCAGCTCAATAAATGGTTGTTGGAATGAGCAATGTGTGACGGTTAAGCTTAACTTGCTGACAACATGACTGTCCTGGAAGCCGCCTAGGGGAGGAGTAAAGCACACTGCTGGGTGTGTCTGAGTGGGTCCTGGAGGCATGGCCTTGGAGGTCTGTGTCTGGTCCCTGGCCCTTTTTTCTCTAATGCTTTCCCCTACTCTGCTTCCTTGCCACCACGAACCAAGCAGCCTTGTTCTACCACATCCTTCGGCCACGAAGTTCCTGCTGTAGAACTGGCTGACCATGAACTAATAACCCTCACCTCCTTTAGAATATGGGCATCAGTTATTTGATCTCATTAAAGGGAAAGGTGACTAATACACAACACGACAGATAATGTTATAATTCTGAACAAAGCGTAAATTATTACACTTCTGAGGCACAGAATTACATATGTAATCATAGACGCACAAATACAAGTTTAGCTCTTAGAATTCAGTTCAAAGAATAACAAGGAAAGGAACAAACCTTTAAGCACAGCAAGCTCATTGTGTTGTTTTTACTAGCAAAAATGTGAACTCCATCCATCAGGCTAAACAACTACTTAAAAAGCGGTGGAGTCATCCTACTTAGAACTGTTCAGTCATTAAAATTCGTGCTGTATATTGGCATTAATTCACCTGGAAAGGTGGTACCCAGGGTTGTTAAATAATAAATGCAATTTAAAAAATGTCATGTCACGTCCCTACTTTTATTTCTAAAGCATATATACATATATAACTATCTAACCAGTTTGTTACCTCGGCCCAGTGGTTCACTCTGGGTGATAAGAAAACAAATTACTTTCCCTTTTCCTTCTTTCCCTTCCCTCCCTCCCTTCCTCTCTCCTTCCACCCTTCTGGCTTTTACACTATTTGAATAGCTCTACTTTATATTATTTAAACTCGGTGAACAATGAAATGAATAATTACTAGCAATGAGGTTTTCTCTATTTCCTCCCACTCCTCAGTGCCCCTGATGAACCTGCACATCGTAGTGGGGAACGGCTGTTCCCAGGCATCCTGGTTTGATCGTCATCGTGCTGGAAACTCTGCAGGTCAGCCCCTGTGGAAAGCCACAGGCAGGTCAGCAAACCTCAGGGGAGGCACAAAGTCACAGAAGGAAAGAAAACCCCAATCATGCAGTTCC
>PVJX010049430.1:0-11076 GCA_004027295.1 Dolichotis patagonum
TTAGCATTTTTCTTGATTATTAGTGAAACTGAACACTTCTTTATTTTTAGAGTTGTTTGATGTTCTTTTCTATGAACTTAAAAAAATTTCTTTTTGCTGTCCTTTGTTTTGCTTGTTTTTCTTTGGGTTATTGATTTTTTTTCTTATCCTTTAAAGAAATTAGACCTTTGAATATAATATGAGCTTCAAATACTTTTTCACAGTTTGTCATTTGTCTTCTGATTTATACTGAATTTTTTACTTATCTGTTTTTATTTTTACAGAGTTGAGCTTACTGATACTGTATTTTCTTTTGTGACTTCAGGGTTTTTTCTTCATCTGGAGACATTTCCAACTTTGAGATAATAAAAAAAAGACTCCCATTTTCTTCTCAGTGCTTTTATGGTTCAGATTTTAAGATTTAGGTATTTGATAAGTGTATGACATTTCCTGCTATGTAGAATGAGGAATTATTTCAAATGTATTATTATTTCCTACCTTATCGTTCAGATGTCTCAACACCTTTTTTTGAACAATCTGCATTTTCTCCACTGATCTGAAAATACACCTTCATTATAGTTCCTGTACTTTATTTATTCGGAGATTTTGTAATCTGTTTCATCAGTGTGTCTATTTACCTACTAGTACTATGCTGTTTTACTCTAGTCATAGTATGTTTAAACTCTTTCTTTTTTTTTTTGTTCTATTAGAATCTTGTGTTTTTAATTTTTCTTTCTGCCATAGAAACATTATGGCTAGCATGTCTAATGTTAAATTCCATTGGTAGTTTTATTGAGATCACATAAAAATAGAGATTAACTAAGGGTTTCCATACTGAGTTTTCCTATTTAATAACATGGTATACCTTCTATATGTTTTTATTCCTCTTTTGCATATTACTTATTAAGTTATTACAAAGTACTTTCTCTCATGTCCCCATTAGCAGCCACATACACTTAGTCTTCATAGCTTCCTAACATGTTACTTTTAAAAAAGAAATTTCAGAGTATATGGCTTCATATATAAGGTTCAGAGTTTCAGAGTCACACATATCTCATGGTTTTATTGGAGATGGAGCTTGTCTTTTTGTTTTTCTCTTTTTTGGTTTTGGATATTTCATGCCAGAATAAAGGGAACAACTACATTTCCTATGCAGTTTAAAAATCAGATGTGACTTCATTTACATGCTCAAAACACTGTGATATCCCATCACACTGACTGCAAGAAATTCAGATTTTTATCACTAAAAAGCTGTAGGAACCTTCTTGGAACAATATATTATTGCATCAATAGAACACTAATGTTTGCCACCCCAATAGTCATGTGGCTCTGAGGTGCTTTTCACTCATTTTGGAGGTAGAAGTTCTCTCTCTCAAGACAGCTTCACTTAGGGTGTTGCTGTTTTCACTGACCTGTCTTAGTTACTTTTCATTCATCACTGAGACAAAAATACCTGATGCCCAAAGTTGAGACAGGAAAGGTTTATTTCTTACAGATTTTAGAGGTTTCAGTCCATACTTAGTTGGCTCCAAGGCAGGGTGGCATGGCGGGGCCGCAGTTCATGGCAGCTGCAAACAGCAAGGTGGAAACTGGCAAGAGAGACACACCTTTTTCCTGCCATTACATCACATCCTGGCTCCACCCCTAGGAGGGTGTGGCACTGACACCACCAATCCAAGCACTAGACAATGAACCAATCACAAATGCACAATGCAAATACATGAGGCCTGGAGGCTACCGACATAAACCATGACACCACCTATTCTCAAAATGGGGTGCACATTTCACAGGGGGTACACGAAGGCATCCCAAGCAGTTATGGGAAAAGCCTGGGTGCTTGTGTTGAGAATGTGAAGTGTAATGACTGGCAAAAAATCTTTCTGCAATTAAGCTGGTTCCAAATCTTTACTTTCCTTAACTGAGGGAACACTTGTTGTTGTTGTCAATGGACAGGTGTTTTAAATTAATTTTTTGTCCATTGATCGTCATGCTTTAGTTTTATGTATATCTTGAATAGAATTAAAAGGAACTAAAGAGCACTGGTGCAATAAAACTTGCATTTGCAACTACTTTGTTATATAAACAGTTGTCTCAGTGCTTATATTACAAAGGAAAGTAAACTGATGATAAATCCCTTCTCACTCTAGTAGTGATGAACGTTCATCCTTGTATATAAATTAATTTTTAAAAGAGCCGCATCTATCTCATTAAGAAATGTATTTCCTGCCAAAACATATTTTTTGTGTTCAAAATTACTTTTCAAAATCACATATAAATAAAAATTGAAATGATAATTTAATCCAGAGGAATTCTTTAGCATTTAGATTCTTATGGTTACTTGAAATTAAATAAAAATGTGTTTTCTCTACTCATTTATTTATGTTTGTTGCAGGGAATTATAATAGGGTGATCAATAACATACTTTCAAGCATAAAATTTGCATTATGGTAAAATTCTATGGGGAAAGGAGAATGGAAATATGAATTCCAGATGGAAAGGGTATGGTGTAAAATTTTGACTGTTAAAAAGAGCTTGTTTACACATTTTAAATGGATAAAGTACATGAAATCTCAATGATTCTATGGGATATATTTAACAAATATTGTATTTTATCTTAAAATGTCAACATTTATAATATGCCACAAGTTATATATTTTGTAACTACTTAAATTTGTGGTGAAACATTTAATTGCCAAATTAAAATATATGAGAAGGTGCATTTTCTAAATTCTTTAGGGGAGTCTCAAGTAAATAACAAAGGCAAACTAAAACCAACAGAAAGCCACACTTATGGCTCTAAACTTTCATTGCAAGTAAATACCTGCTTTTATTTTCTTAAAATTTGAGACTAAGATTTGAATTTAATGTATTTCAGGGAAGGTAAAAGACCCAGAAAATGTAGCTTTGGAGTTTGTGGGTACAGACTATATGGGTGCCCTATTGGTCTTTGCTTGGGCCTGTGGAGCTACCGGACCTGCAGCTTGCACTAAAGATCCCCTCTCCTCACTACAATGAGAGTTCCTTTGAACCCAAGCCTTCTTTTATATATAAGACCCCAGGTGACAGAAACATGAGGATACAGAACAGTTCCTGCAGTCCTTAGGGAAAACCTCAAGTTCTACTTCTTGTAAAAGCTTGCTTGTTTTCTAGGATACCTGGGGATTGCTCATTTCCTTTGGGAAGCTGAAACTCACCCCACTCAAAGGCAAAAGAACATTATAAACAGACATCAGTACCTTTGACACCATCTGGATTATTCCATCTTAGATAATGTCCATACGGAATAACCATCCAGCAGGAGCAACAGCCTGGTCATCTTTTTCACTCTCTTCTTCTGTGATGAAATGTGAAATCTAAAGATCTTTTATAGCTGTCGTCCCACTCTTCTATTTTGGTGAGCCAAAACTTGAATAATAACACACAGGCCTTCCAAGAATCAGCAAGAAAGTCTCATACAGGGAAGATAAATTTACCTATTAGAATACAATCTGCAGAAATAAATATATGTTAAATGGCACATGCAATTTATATCACTTAATGGAACACAACCTGCTCAGCAGAAACATTTTAAATTTGATTATTTCAATGTCTTTCCCAAGTTTAATGGGAGAGCTTAAAAGATATCAGAAAATTAAAAGGACCTTCAAAGAAAATCAGTTGTTTCCTGAAATTCTTTGAAGGTGACTATAGTCTTCTGTCTCCTAGCTCTGTTGCTTGCTTTGGGGGTGAGCCATGTGGGGGTGTATGAGTAAAATATTTAGTAAGGCTGCACACAGTGCATACATTTATACATTCTCACTGTAAACAATTCAGACATCATGGATGAAGATAAAATCAAACAAGGGCTAAAATCCTTAATCACTTCTGCAGATACCACTTCCCACTCTAGAGGCCTATTATACTATTAGTTTTGTACACATCCTTCCAGAATCTTTATCTCAGTGCCTCTGCCCTTTGTTAAACACATGTAAGAGTGTAGATATTTTGCAATAATTTTAAAAAATGTCAAGAATGTATCATGAGATTTTCTGTGAATTGTTAATGTTGCTACCTCATTAAAAATTGCTGTATAGTATATACATTCTCTAATATAAATGATACTTTATGTAGACCTTTACCTTTTGACCAATTCCCCCCCCCCCACATGCATACGCCCAGTTTTTCTCTAATTTGTCTTTATGCCGGTTTGACTTTTGAACCCTAATTTTAAGAAATATATTTTAGATTTAAGATACTAATTCAGTGTCAGTTATAGACTTTGCAAATATTTTCTCCACATCTGTCTTGCCAGGTCTTAATGGTTTCTTTAATTTTTCCAAAGTTATAATTTTGATATAATAAAATACATTAATTTTTTACTTTGATTGTTTTTGTAAAAGGGCTTTGCCTTTTATGCTGTTCATAATGCATTATGTATTTCTTATGCTTCAAAATTTCTCTTTTGTCTATATAAATAATTTGTAATTTATTTTTTAGAATTCTATGATGTTGGATACTAACTTTTTTGTTTCTAAATTGATAGCTGACTGAATCAGTACTCTACTGTGTACAATTTTTTTCTTCTACACAAAATGTCATCTTTACCATTCTTTACATTGTACTGAAGTATTCTTTGATCTGTTTGGTACTCCATTGCTTAACTTGTCTAAAATAGCCTTGGTGGCTGGGGATATACCTTAGTGGCACAGTGCCTGCCTCGCAAGCACAAGGTTGTGAGTTTGATTCCTAGTACCAGAAAAAAAAAGATATAAGTGAAAATTGCAAAAATTAAAAAAAATAGTCTTGGTAGTAAGTAGTGTTAGACTATTTACATATTTGCAATATGATTTAATATCTGTTAAAATGTAATAACCTCTACACTTTAAATTTTTATAGTATGGAATTGCTTTTGTTTGTTTCTTTTCATTATTAAAGATCTTGATACTTAGTATAATGTTTTAGTGAGTTACTGTTTTTTTACAGGAATGCTGTTGGTTTCTATTTACTGATCATGTATTTGGCTTTCCTTTGGTTAGCTGTAGATATCAGTTAATGGTTTGGGATTTTCTAGATAAATAATTCTATTATCTGTAAACAATTGTAGCTTTATGTCCTTCTTACTAATATTTGTGTTTTAAAAATAGTATTGTCTATTGCTAAGACTTCTAGGTAATTTAAATAGTGGGTGTGATGGAAGGCATCTGTTTTTCTTCTGACTTGTCTTAAAATATTTCAACATTAAAAATATCTGCAAGTGTATTGTTAAATTTGCTTTTTCAGTAGAGAAGTTCTTGTTTATTACTAAGTTACTAATTAAATAATGGATTTAATTTTTTTAGATTCTGTTTTTGTATTTGATTTATATATATATTATATTGCTCAGTGAGATAAAGCATCTCAATATTTTAACTTGAGTTATTCTTGTATCACTGGGGTGAATACTACTTGGTTATAGGGAATATCCAACTTTTTCATTAAATATACTGATTAATTTGATTTATCAGTATTTATATAACTTTTATATTTGCATTCCTAAATAAGATTGATTTGCACTTTTAGTCTTCTTGCCTGGAATTTGTAACATTTATGTTAGCAACGTAAAATGAGTTGTTTATATTTCTATATTTTTCCATATTCCATATTCCATTTTCCATATTCTGAAATAGTATATGTAGTTTTGTCTCCTTATTCATGTTATTTATAGGTTTTTTCTCTAATCAATTATATAATCTATTTCATTAGTCTCTTTCAGCAACCAATTTTGACTTGAGCCTATGAATATTTCTTATTTATATTTTAATAACATTTGGTTTATCTTCATTACTTCTATTATGTTATTTGTCTTATATGTTCTTAGTTTCTTGACTTAAAATGCCATTTTTTAATTTTAATTTTTAATAATTTTAAAATGAATATATTTATAAGTCTAAAATTTTGGAGTGCATTCTTTGCATATCTTTATATTGTTGCTGTTAGTCTGACTCATTCTAATGACTACTTTCTTTTTAAAGTTTATTTTAGGAGTTAGGACTGTGCGAGGCAAGTCCCACTGCCCCCAGGCGGGCTCTGGGAGAGCTGGCTACCTGCGCTCCGGGCAGTTGAGTTTCTGGCTAGCTACCGGATACACTGGACCGAGTCCTGGAAGTTCCACTGCCTAAGTGCACCACGCCCAGCAGCCTTCTTTCAGTTCCAGAGGCAGAGGCCCAGCAGGGCGACTGACAGCCCGGTCTGGGCTGGCCTGGGGAGAGCTGAAGGCCAACACTCCTGGTAGTTGAGTTCATATCTGCCCCCTAGGACATGAGACTGTGGCCTGAGGGCCCCAGTTCACCAGGCCAGCTTCCGCCTTTCAACTTAGGGAGCCAAGAGCCTGTGGGGGAGCCAGAACTGCTCCAGGAACTTAGGCTGCAGGAGGTAATTCACCACACATCCAGAGGAAGCTTTGGAACACTGCTCAAAGCAAGGAAATATAGAAAAATGACAAAAGGAAAGACCAAAAGGCAGGCTTAAAACTCCAGCCCAATGGAAGAAAACCTAGGAGCCATGTACATAGAAGAAAAAAGAAGCCATACACCTGAAATGTCTGAAATGATATCACATGAAATATAGATGCAAATAGGGGAAGCTATGGAGAAATTCAAATCAGAAATACTTGCCCAGGTAAAAGAAGAAATGATAAAAGTAATGAAATAGTGAATACATCTAGTGAAGACACAGCTAAAAAATTAGAGAAACAAAGCAAACAGATAGAATCCCTGAATGAACACTATAAGAAATAAAGAGAATGCATAAAGCAGATTCAAAGAGATATACAGGAAATCAAAAATTCTATTGAAAGCTGCTAAAACCACCTCAAAAAAAGTAAAGATAGAATTTCAGACCTCAAAGACAAGATTGCAGCCAGTGAACAGGAAAGGAAAGATCTTATAAAAATAACAAAGAATCAGAAATAACAATTCAACACCTTTAAGATGATGCAAAGAAAAATAACATAAGATTAATAGGGATAAAGGAAAAAGAAGGGGACAGCCCAAATGATATCAAGAGGTTATTTACAGAAGTAATAGCTGAAAACTTCCCAAACATGAGAAGGGAAACTGACATTTGGATAAGTGAAGCATATAGAACTCCAAACAGCCATAACCAAAATAAAATTACAGCCAGACACATAATAATCACCATCCCAGAAATCCACCATAAAAAGAGAATACTAAAAGCTGTTAGAGAGAAAAGACAGATCACCTATAAAGGAAAACCTATCAGAATCACAGCAGACTTCTCAACACAAACAATGAAGTCAAGAAGAGCATGGAGTGAAGTATTTCAGATCCTAAGGAAAACCAATTCCAACCCAGACTGACGTACCTTGCAAAACTGTCCTCCAAAATGGATGGAGAAATAAGATACTTCCATGACAAAGAACAGCTGAAGAACTTCATGAACACCAAGCCAACCCTAGAAAGAATACTGAAAGACATTCTAGCTACACATAGGATAAAACCACCAAGCAAGGCAGAGATATACAGGAACTATACGCCAATCTCCCTAATGAACATAGATGCAAAAATTCTTAATAAAATATTGGCAAACAGGATGCAGCAAATCATCAAGAACATTATACACTATGACCAAGTAGGATTCATCCCAGGAATGCAGGGATGGTTCAACATACGCAAAACAGTAAATGTAATCCACCATATCAATAGAGCCAAAAGTAAGAACCACATGATCATCTCTATAGATGCAGAAAAAGCTTTTGATAAGGTCCAACACTCATTCATGATAAGAACCTTACAGACAATTGGAATAGATGGCCTTTACCTCAATATGATAAAGGCCATCTATGACAAACCAACAGCCAGCATCATATTAAATGGTCAAAAACTGAAAGCCTTTACCTTAAAATCAGGCATAAGATAAGGATGTCCCCTGTCACCGCTCCTATTCAACATAGTACTGGAAATACTAGCCAGAGCAATTAGACCAGAGAGAGAAATAACAGAAGTAAAGATAGGAAAAGAGGAAGTTAAATTATCATTATTTGCAGATGACATGATACTTTACATAGAAGACCCCAAAAACTCTATTGAAAGACTCCTAGATATAATAAATAAATTCAGCAATGTAGCTGGATACAAAGTCAATACTCAAAAATCAATAGCATTCCTATACACTAACAACAAAAATACTGAGAGAGAAATAAGAGAAGCCACACCCTTCATACTAGCATCCAAAAAAATGAAATACCTAGGAAGTAATCTCATGAAAGAAGTAAAAGAGCTATACAGGGAAAATTATAATACCCTGAAAAAGGAAATCAAAGAGGACCTCAGGAAATGGAAAGACATCCCTTGTTCATGGATAAGAAGAACAAACATTGTGAAAATGGCCATTCTCCCAAAATTACTATACAGATTCAATGCAATCCCAATGAAAATACCACTAACATACCTCATAGATCTAAAGAAATCACTCCTAAAATTCATCTGGAACCAGAAGAGATCTAGAATACCAAAGGCAATTCTAAGCAGCAAAGGCAAGGCAGGAGGCATCACAATCCCTGACTTGAAATTATAGTACAATGCTACTGTAATAAAATCAACATGGTACTGGAACAAAAACAGACCTGAAGATCAATGGAATAGATTGGAAGATACAACCACAACCACAAACTCACTCAACCACCTTATCTTTGATAAAGGAGCCAAACAAGCTTGTTGGAAGAATGACAGTCTCTTTAACAAATGGTGCTGGAAAAATTGGCTGTCCATATGCAGAAGACTAAAACTAGACCCATGCCTATCACTATGTACTAAATTAAAATCTAGATGGATCAAAGATTTAAATATTAAAATTGAAACACAAAATCTGCTGGAAGACAAAGTAGGTAAAAATCTCGAAGATATAGGGGTAGGTAGAGAATTCATGAACAAGAATCAAACTCTACGGGAAATACTTGCCAGAATCAATAACTGGGACCACATCTTATTAAAGAGTTTCTGCATGTTGAAAGAGATTTCCAGCAGAGTGAAAAGAAAACCCACAAATTGGGAAAAAAATCTTAATGGCCAGTCCCTCAGACAATGGACTTCTGTCTAGAATTTAAAAATAATTTTAAAAAATCAGACCCACAAAATTGAAAGACCCAATCCAAAAATGGGCATCTGAAGTGAATACACAGTTCTCAGATGAAGAAATACGAATGGCAAATAAATACATGGAAAAATGTTCATCATCATTAGTCATGAGAGAAATGCAAATTAAAACCACACTGAGATTCCATCTCACTCCAGAAAGAATGGCCAAGATAGAAAAAACTACCAAGTGCTGGAGAGGATGTGGGGAAAAAGGAACTCTTCTGCACTGTTGGTGGGAGTGTAGACTGGTACAACCACTGCGGAGGTCGTCTGGAGATTCCTCAAAAAGCTGGATCTGGAGGTCCCATTTGATCCAGCTATTCCACTTCTAGGCATATCCCCAGAAGACCTGAAAACATCATTCCACAGTGATATATGTGCACCCATGTTTATAGAAGCACAATTTGTAATAGCCAGATCTTGGAAACAACCTAAGTGCCCATCACCTGAGGAATAGATAAAAAAAGTTGTGATATTTTTATACAGTGGAGTACTACTCAGCTATAAAGAATGATCACATTGAGATATTTATAAATAAATGGACACAACTTGAGACAATACTCATAAGCAAAATAAACCAAACTCCCAAGCGTAAATACTGTATAGTTTCCCTAGTATGAGAGTTTATAAAAGTATATAAGATTTTATGGTAATCATGAGTCCCCATCTCATAGCTTTGAAGCCTTTCAATGTTTACATTCATCAGTTGGAATGGTTTCATTCTATTTTGTTTGACTTTATTATGCATGATGGTATGAACAGCTGTTTTGAAGAAAACAAAACATTATGACAGCTATTGCTGATTTAATATTATCTTCCTTAGAAGTCCTACCCTGCTTCTACTCTGCTATTACCATCGATTCTATCATGTTGTGTCTTACTGGGATTTTAATAAATGTGATAGTATAAACAAAATTTTTTATTGAAAATGAGATATTAGAGTAGCCATTGATCATTCTCTGTTTTTCGGTTCAGAATGCCCTGTAATTCTTTCATTCTTTGAATGGTTTTATACTATTTTGTTATGTTTGATATTATTGTATTTGAAACTATGCTCAACTATAGGAGAGAAAGAGATATTGTGATAGCTACTCTTAATGTGCGGTTGTCTTATTGTAAAGTACTGTGTTGCCTATGTTGATCTGTTCTGATTTGCTCTGTTCTGCCCTCTTTTGTTTTATTGTCTTTAAAATAAAAAAATAAAAAATAAAAAATAAAGTTTATTTTAAGCTTACTTTTAAATTGATAAATGAAAATCATATATACTTATATATAGTATGATATTTTGTAATATGCATATATTTTGGAGTGGTTAACTCAAGCTAATTAACATATACATTATCTCATATACGTTTTTTGTGGTGAGAACACTTAAAATACACATTCTCAAGTTAAAGGATACAAAAACTCAGAGCAGAGGAGTATATTCAAGAGTTCTATTTTATGACAAGGTGACTATACTTTTATTTTATTTTATTTTAAATTTTATTTAAAGAGGAAAAACAAAACAAAACAGAATAAAGGGTAGCAACAATACAGAATTCCAAGGAAAAAAGGAAAAGAACAACAACAAAAAATCCTAAGAAATTATTACTTGACAAATTACATACTGACTTCTTGGAAATAGTTGTTCAAATTATAAAGTTAAAACATGTAAAGTAGACATTGAAACAGTTAGACTGTTAACAGTTCTGCTCCACGATCTGACAAAAACAGCAATATGGTCATCCATCTTACCCACACAAATATACATGCAATTATATCAAAAGGGTAAAATTAAACACAAAAAAACAGAACAAAGAGGATCACAAGAAAGCAATGTAAGAGACATAAATTTCAAAACTAGACAATCAGAGATATTCACTCTCTATTGTATTGACTCTTGTTTTCTTCCAAATAGTTGTCCATATTGTCACTTACAGGGAATTCACATGAAACAACATAGTCTGGAATTGATCTGAGCAGGACGAGGAGGGCATTTCAG
>PVJX010049431.1:0-11068 GCA_004027295.1 Dolichotis patagonum
TATGGTATTTACACATGTGAGTTTGGTTTATTTCACTTATGAGTATGGTCTCAAGTTTTGTCCATTTATTTATAAATATCTCAATGTGATTATTCTTTATAGCTGAGTAGTACTGCACTGTATAAAAATACCACAACTTTTTTTCCATTCCTCAGTTGATGGAGACTTAGGTTGTTTCCAAGGTCTGGCTATTACAAACTGTGCTGCTATAAATGTGGGTGCACATATATCACTGTGATATGATGATTTGTTCTTCTGGTAATATGCCTAGAAGTGGAATAGCTGGGTCAAATGGGACTTCCAAACCCAGCCTTTTGAGGAATCTCCAGACTGACCTCCACAGTGGTTGCATCAGTCTACACTCCCACCAACAGTGCAGAAGAGTTCGTTTTTCCCCACAGCCTTTGCAGCATTTGTGATAGGTAGTTTTTTTATCCTGGCCATTCTTTCTGGGATGAAATCCCAATGTAGTTTTACTTTGCATTTCTCTAATGACTAATGATGATGAACATTTTTTCATGTATTTATTTCCCATTTGTAATTCTTCATCTGAGAACTGTGTATTAATTTCAGATGTCCATTTTTGCATTTCATCTTTGAATTTCAAGGGTCTGACTTGTTTTAATTCCTTATAAATTCTAGACGGAAGTCCTTTGTCTCAGGGATACCTCATCAAGATTTTTTCCCAGTTTGTGGGATTTATTTTCACTCTGCTGGAAATCAACATACAGGAACTCTTTAATTAGATGTGGTCCCAATTATTGATTCTGGGAAGTATTTCCTGTGTGGTTTAATTCTTGTTCATGAATTCTCTACCTACCACTATGTCTTCAAGTATTTACCTAATTTTTCTTCCAATAGATTTGGTGTTTCTGCTTTAATATTTAGATCTTTGATCCATTTAGATTTTAGTTTAGTGCATGGTGATAGGCATGGGTCTAGTTTTAGTCTTCTGCACAGAGACAGCCAATTTTCCAAGCACCATTTATTACAGCGTCTATCATTCTTTCAGAGAACATGTTTGCCCCTTTATCAAAGATAAGGTGGTTGAGTTTGTGGTTGTGGTTGTATCTTGTAATCAAATTCATTGATCTTCAGATATGTTTTTATGCCATTACCATGTTGATTTTATTACATTAGCTTTGTAGTATATCTTCATGTCAGGGATTGTGATGCCTCCTGCCTTGCCTTTGTTGCTTAGAACTGGTTTAGCTATTTTAGGTCTCTTCTGGTTCCAGATGAATTTCAGGAGAGATTTCACTAGATATATGAGGTATGTTAGTGGTATTTTTATTGGGATTGCACTGAATCTGTATAATAATTTTTGGAGAATGGCCATTTTCACAATCTTTATTCTTCCTATCCATGAACAAGGGATGTCTTTCAAATTTCTGAGATCCTCTTCAATTTCTTTTTCAGGGTATTATAATTTTGCATGTGTAGCTCTTTTATTTCTTTCATGAGATTAATTCCTAAGTATTTCATTATTTTGGATGCTACTGTGAAGTTTGTGCCTTCCTTTTTCCTCTCAGTATTTTTTTGTTAGTGTATAAAAAATGCTATTGATTTTTGAGCATTGACTTTGAATCCCGCTTCATCAGTTAACTTTTTTATTACATCGAGGAGTCTTTCAATGGAGTTTTTAGGGTCTTCAGTGTAGGGTATCATATCATCTGCAAGTAATGACAATTTAACTTCCTCTTTTCCTATCTTTACTCCTTTTATTTCTCTCTCTTCTCTAGTTGCTCTGGCTACTATCTCCAGTACTATGTTGAATAGGAGCAGTGATAAGGGACATCCTTTTCTTGTGCCTGATTTTAAGGTAAAAGCTTTCAGTTTTGGCCCATTTATTATGATGTTGGCTCTTGGTTTGTCATAGATGGCCTTTATCATATTGAGGAAAAGACCGTCTATTCAAATTTACTGTAAGGTTCTTATCATGAATGAGTGTTGGACCTTATCAAAAGCTTTTTCTGCATCTATAGAGATGATCATGTGATTCGTACTTTTGGCTCTATTGATATGGTGAATTATATTTATTGATTACATATGTTGAAGCATTCCTGTGATGAATCCCACTTTGTCATAGTGTGTAATCTTCTTGACGATTTGCTGCATCCTGTTTGCCAGTATTTTATTGAGAATTTTTGAATCTATGTTCATTAGGGAGACTGGCCTATAGTTCTCTTTTTTAGTTGGGTCTTTCTCAGGGTTTGGTACCAGAGTAATATTTGCTTCCAGGAATGACTTAGGAAAAATTTCTTCCCTTTCAATTTCATTGAAGAGTTTGAGGAGTGTTGGAAATTAGTCTTCTTTTAATTCTTTTAGAATTCTGCAGTGAATCCATCTGGGCCTGGGCTCTTATTTGTTGGCAAGGAGTTAATTATGTTTTCAATTTCATTAATAGAATTTAGGGTATTCAGCAGTTTTACATCTTCTTGACCCATCTTTGGTAGTTCCTATGTATCTAGGAATCTGTCCGTTGCTTCTGTGTTATCAAACCTATGAGAGTAGATGCTTTTGAAATAGGTGTTGATGATCTTCTGTGTTTCCACAGAGTCTGTATTAATTTCACTTTTTTTCATTTCTTCTTGCATGAATTTGAGTTTTTCCTATCCTTTTAAAATAAGGTTGGCTAGGGGCTTAATAATTTTATACATTCTTTCAAAGAACCAACTCTTTGATTCATGGATTCTTTGAATCCTTATATTAGTCTCTATTGTGTTAATTTTGGCTCTGATCTTTTTAAATTCCTCCCTACTTTTGGCTTTGGGCTTGGCTTGCTCTTCTTTTTCTAGATGTTTGAGATGTAACATCAGGTTTTTTTATTTGTGTTTTGTCTGTCTTCCTGATATGGGAACTCAGTGCAGTAAACTTTCCTCTGAGGACTGCTTTCACTGCATCCCACAAAATCTGGCAAGTAGTGTTTGTATTTTTGTTTGCTTATAGATATTGTTTAATATCTTCTTTAATTTCCTCTGTGACCCACTGATTACTCAAGAGTGTATTATTCAGTTTCCATGTGTTTCTGGGGTTTGTAAAGTTGATTTTATTGTTAATTTCTAGTTTCATGGCACTATGATCCATTAACAAGCATGGGATAATTTCAATTCTTTTGCATTTACTTAAATATGTTCTGTGGGCTAGTATGTGGTGTATTTTAGAGAATGTCCCATGTACTGCTAAGAATTAGGTATATTCTGATGTTGCTGGATGGAACACTCTGTATAAGTCTATCAAGTCCATTTGTTCACAGGTATAATTCAGTTCTGTTATTTCTTTGCTGTTTTTCTGTCTAGTTGATCTGTCCCTTTGTGTCAATGGCATGTTAAGGTCTCCTGTTATAATTGTGTTATTGCTTATTTGATTTTTCATTTCTGTTAATACTTGCTTTGCATAGCTGGGTGCACTGGAATTTGGTGCATATATATTTAAGATTATTATCTCTTCTTCTTGATATTTTCCCCTAACTAACATGTAGTGGCCTTCTTTATCTCTTGGGATTGTTCTTGTTTTGAAGTTCACATTGTCTTCAAATAGTACAGTTACTCTCACTTTTTTAAATTTCCTGTTGTATGAAGTATTGTTTTCTGTCCTTTGACTTTCAGTCTATGGGTTTCCTTTTGGGTAATTTGGGTTTCTTGTAGACAGCATATGGTTGGATGTTGTTTCTTGATCCATTCTGCCAGTCTGTTTCTTTTGATTGGTGAGTTGAGGCTATTTACATTAATGGTTATAACTTTTATATATTGGTTTATTATTGACATGTCATCTTTCTGCCATTGTAATTTTATCTTTCTATTCTGTGTAATTGTCTGCCTTGCTTGGTTGTTTCTTTCCTATGTTTATATAGAATATCTTTCAATATTCTTTGTAGGGTTTGTTTGGAGGTCTTGAAGTTTTTCAGCTGTTGTCATGGAAGTATCATATTTCTCCATTCATTTTGAAGGACAGTTTTGCAGGTTATATCAGTCTGGCTTAGAAGTGGTTTCCCTTTAAGATCTGAAATACTTCACTCCATGCTCTTCTTGACTTCATTGTTTTTGTTGAGAAGTCTTCTGTGATTCTGATTGGTTTTCCTTTTTTCTATTTCTTTTTTTTTAATTTTTATTTTAAATAGGTATAATTAAAGACAACAAATCAGAATAAAACGGGACATAGGAAACCATAAATTTCAAAGCTAGATAAACAGAGATCTGTCATATTGTCTCTTATTTTCTTCCAAATGGTTGTCCATATCTTTGCATATGGGGAGTTCATACTAAATAACATAGCCAATCTTTTCACAACATCTGTAGTTCACTGGCTCCCACTTGCTAATCAGGAGGAAGCATACAGATGGGATATGGTATGGGAGACAGGACAACATGATATATTTGATTCTCAGCCTGCATGCTGGCAGGCTCACAGTTGCCCACCAGAGAGGGGAGAAGTTCCTTGTTCTCCTGGCATCCTGAGTCACCTGTATGGTGCAGGTCCCAAGTTACCAGGGTCTCTCTCTTTCGGGCCGGCAAAAGTCTGCCACACACACAGCTGCCCCACAGAGAGGAGAGGAGCTCCTTGTTCTCCCAGCACCCCAAGACAATTGCATGGTTTAGGGTCCGAGGTACCAGGGTCTCTCTCCTTCAGGCTTCCAAATGTCTGCCACACTCACAGCCACCACCCAGAGAGGTGAGGAGCTCCTTGTTCTCATGGCACCCTGAGTCAACTGCATGATGCTCCTGAAGCTCCAGGGTCTCTCTCCTTTGGGCCACCAAAAGTCTGCCAAATTCACGTTCACATTCTTTCTGATGAATTGACCATTATATTTCCAATGCTCATGGCAGCAGGCTGATTGCTGGTTTGCTCAGCACCCTAAGTTCCAAAATGGCGTGGATCTCAGGAAACACTCTTGCTTCTTGCTTCTTGCCCTGGGGTGGCCCTAGTTTTTCCTTTATAGGTGATCTATCTTTTCTCTCTAACAGCTTTTAGTATTTTGTTCTTATGGTGGATTTCTGGGATGGTGATTATTATATGTTTAGCTGTAGTTTTATTTTGGTTATGACTATTTGGTGTTCTATATGCTTCATTAACCCATATGTCAGTTTTCATTCTCATGTTTGGGAAGTTTTCAGCTATTACTTCTGTAAATAGCCTCTTGCTATCATTTGGGCTGTCCCTTTCTTTTTCATTTATCCCTATTATTCTTGTTATTTTTCTTTGCATAATCTTGCAGCTGTTGAATTGGTATTACCTGATTCTTTGTTATTTTTAAAAGATCTCTTTCCTTTCCTATTCACTAGGTGCAATCTTATCTTTGATGTCTGAAATTCTACCTTCACTTTCATTGATGTGGTTTTGGAAGCTTTCAGTAGAATTTTTGATTTCCTGTATTTCTCTTTGAATCTGCTTCATGTATTCTGTTTGTTTCTTATAGTGTTCATTCAGGGATTCTGTTTGTTTGCTTTGTTCCTCTAATTTTTTATCTGTGTCTTCACTAGATGTGTTCACCATTTCTTTCACTACTTTTATCATTTCTTCTTTTACATGGGCAATTATTTCTGATTTGAATTTCTCCATAGCTTCCCCTTGTTGCTTTGCTATTTCTGTTGATATCATTTCAGTCATTTCAGGTGTATTGCTTCTATTTTCTTCTATGTAGGCTTTCTTGGGATGGGATGGAGATTTTAGATTGCCTTTTGGTCTTTCATTTTGTCATTTTCCTATATTTCCTTTCTTTTAGTGGTGTTCCAAAGCTTACCCTGTTTGTATTGGGAATAACCTCCTGTGCCCTTAGCTCCTCAAGTAGTCCTGACTCCCCTACAGGATCTTGGCTCCCTGGATTGAACGACAGAAGCTGGACATGGTGTACTAAGGCCCAAGGAACCACCAGAGCTCAGATCCGTGCCCTAGGGGGCTGGATCTGAACTCAACCGCTGGGAATGCTGTCTTATGCTCTCCCCAGGCTAGCCCAACTGGGATGAGAGGCCCTCTGCATAGTCTCTGCCTCCCAAATTGAAGGAAGGCCACTCAGCGTGGTGCACAACGCCTGTGGAACATCTATGGCTCAGTCCAGTGTTCCCAGGAGCTGCTTAGAAACTCAATCGCTGGGAGTGCAGATGTCTAACTCTCCCTGAGCCAGCCTTGAAAGACTGGGCTTCACCTCGCACTGTCCTAACTACCCTGAAGGCTCTTGGCCCCCTAAATTGAAAGGCAGAAGCTGGGCATGGTGTACTGAGGCTGGTGAAATCTCTGGGGCTCAGTCACATGTCCTAGTGGGCTGGATCTGCTTTGAAGTTCTGTACAAGTTTTGCTGTATAATTTTGATTGGCTTTGTTCTGTTTTGTTTTGTTGTATTTTACTATCTTTAAAGCAAAATATACTACTACTACTACTACTACTACTACTACTACTACTACCAATAATAATAATAATAAAATAAAATTTAAAGAAAGATAAAATGAATGAGAATCAACAAGAAGTCAAAAATATCAAATGCTGATGCTGCTGTGATGATAAAAGTACTCCCCTACATTTTCATGTGAATGTAATGTCATATGCTCATGAGGTAAATCAGTACAAATATTTCACAAAGAAACATTAGAAATTTCGTATGCCATATTATCCCTCTTGTTCACATCTTCCTCAAAGTGTTTTGATACATCATAATATAGCAGTATATACATCAAAATGTTTTCACATAACAATTCCTAACAGTTGAAGCCTAGAACCAGCCTTTATATCCATCAACAGATGACTAGATAAAGAAAATGTGGTATCTTTGCATGATGGAATAGTTCTCAGTTAGAAAGGACAAAATTGAGACACCCATAAGAAAATGAATGCCCTTGGGAAAGCTAATGTGGAGTAAAATAAGGCACAAGTTTAAATATAAAGCAGTGATGGCAAACATTTCAGAACTTTCTGTGATAATGAAGTGCTCACAACAGCACACGTACTATAGGCTCACCACCACTGCCATAGGGCTTCTCTCATTTAAGGATGGCAAAGTACAATGTTCACAATGAATGATGGTTAGAAGGAGACACTTGACCAAGTGTCTTGCAAGTAGGAAGTGGTACTATAGATAGAAAGTAAAAGGAGAATGTGAGGGGCAAGGAGAAATGAGTAAAACAATTATACATCATGCATAGGAACCTACTTCAATGAATGTGAAATTTGCATGCCATAAACTTGAGATATAATTAATATTATCAAAAGTGGGCCAGGGATATAATTCAGTGGGTCAAGCACTTGCCTAGTAAACACAAGGTCATGAGTTCTATCCTCAGTACAAAAGTAATATTAATAATAATAATAATACCAACAGCAATGGAAAAGCAGGAGTGGATACAGAGCAAGAGGGAGACAAGTGGGAGGGAGCCCGGCTAGACAAAGGAACAAGCTGTGTTATGTAAATGATGATTCCGCAAGATGTGTATATATAAACTGCATGTACTGCAGACAAATATTAATATAAATAAAACTAAAAATTATAACTACTTCAACATCAATTTGAATTACTGATATATATTTTCTACCTTCATTGTAAGTGGCTTTCCAAAGAGATATTTATGGATGTGAGGTTCAGTGCAAGTGACTGTTATGATGATAAGCATGGGCCATACTCCATGTGATTGGTTGATGCAATAAACCTAGGTCACTGTGGCTGTTACCCTTATGTTGTTCTATAGATTTCATAATACACATATGTTCTTGGTTGGGCCCTGTCTATCTCAGACGACTTCAGTAAACACCTAGGCTTGCAACTCTAGTGCAATGTATAGGTAACAATCCAAAGGGATTAGTGATATAGGCTTAGAAGCAAATCTGCCCAGGTGAGGTGGCTCCCAGGTGGTTCATATCTGTGGACTTGGATGAGTCATTGTGCATATAGGAGGACAGAATGATATGCAAATATAATTTGCAAACTATGCTTATTACCTGACTCCAGACCTCACATGCAAAACCCAGTTGGCAAACGGTGCCACCTGCTCTGTGGTCCACTGGGAAGGTTTACTGAAATTTGTCCAGAGCACAAAAGTTCACTTGAATCAAAAATAAAAAAATAACACACAGACATACATACACACATACATAATATGTGTTTCCACAGCTGACATAGCAAGGTTCTGGTTCACTTGGACAAGACTAGACATGCCCAAAGATGTTCCTGTTGAGTATTATGTTCATTTTCCTGCAGCTTCCCACCTTAGTGTGTAATTTTGAAAATGAATTCTGCCAATGCAGGAGCACAAGTGTGTACAAGAATGGAGGGGTGGTGATTGGAATACTTTTCTCCCTTTTAAAATATATAGTACACTCACAACTGAAGCCACAGAAGGACTATTTTATCATCTCATAAGTGTTTTTTTATGTATTTAGTTTCTTTTTTGTTATCACAAACATAATGTCTAAGTATCTATGTTTGATTGCATCCACATTCACTCTATAGCTGACCTTTCCTCTCCAGTCATAGATGTAAAATATATCCAGGAATTATTTACAATTTCACTGTAATGTTTCTCAATTTTTGAAGCTGAGAAGAGAAATTCTCACGCTGATAGCTTGCTGTTTTCAAGGTTGGAAACTGTAGGATGTGCCACCCTCCTCCTTATTCTATTATTGCAGACCCTCCTGCCAGGTGAGCCACCACTGTACAGCGTATTAGGTGATATTCTTTAGAATAAGAGGCTGTTTTAATCAGTGTCAAGTAGCTACCACAAAGTTTTGTCTCTATACAAAGCTGTGCTTTCTAATTTTCTTTAATTACACATAAAAATCTTGTATCCTTACAGAATGTACACTGCCATTCATAATCCTGCGACTAGTGGAGACTTGTACTCTAGATATTCAGTTACATTTCCATAATGTGCATGTTATGGCTTTATGCAATGTGTCCTCCATGACTTGTGAACCTACAAGCCAGAGCACAAATAAGGAATAATTCATCTATGAGGTTTTCAGTCTCCAGATTGTTTCTTCCTCATGTGCACACATGGATACTTTGTTATCAGACACTATTACATATGTTCTATAGCCAAATGTATAATTAATTAATGGATTTTGTACATAGTTAGAGGACTCTAGCACATTCATTGTGTCCCTCTGTGACCTGGAGTTGCTACTGACACAATTATTGATTTAAACTTATCAGATGCTGAAGTCACAAATACTCCTGCAGTTTTGATCAGCATTGGCTGCTCCAAATTTTATCGGTAAAAATATTGACCCCTCACTTCCATAGATTGTGTGTGCACTTCTCTCATATTCATTAAGATGTCCCAATGCCTGTTTATACTTTTATTCCTTGACACTTTTATCTGCAGTGTCATAATATTTGAGATAGGAACTTTTTGTATTACCCACACTATCAGTAATATTCTGTTTAAGCATCCCCTCTACCCAGGTCTTGGGAATAGCTGGCACTACAAGCAGGTGGTATTATATGTGACAGATGCATTTTCTTTACATAATGTTTCAAAGTATGTTATGTGCTATGTGCTCTTTCATGTGCTATACTTCTGTTAGCAGCTGTGGGGTGCTATACTTAGTGTAGGAAAGTCAGAAATAGAGAATAGGTAGATTATAGGAGTCTACAATCAAGTCCTTGAAAATTTTTAAAAATAATTAACACATTGTTAGAGAATGATGAGAAACATTTTTTTTAATTAGGAAAGAGCCACGTGTGTTGGAGCTACTTCAATGGGGTTCTGTACTGGTTATGAGAATCCAAAGTAGGTTCCGAATGTTACATGGGCCAAAGAAATTTTATCGCCAAAGAGGAGGATGGATGACCCTCGCTGTCCATTTTTAAGAGATAGGACAAGCACAGGGAAGCATCCTGGAAACAAACATAAGGATTCTAGATTTGGGCAGCCCCAATTCTAGAAGATAGTGGTGGTGGAAGAACTAATTAGACACCAAGTAACCTCAAATTTCAAGCGTAGTTAAAATATGCTGGACAGAGATTGCATTCCTATTTCCAGGAGGAGAGGAGACGCTGCCTTCTCTCTCTGTTGTCCTCTGCTCTCCACTTGCAGCATCTCAGCGAATCAGTCTTCTGTTCCATTGGCCTAGATTTGCTTCCCCACATGACAAACACCATCAGTGACTGAAAGATCAGCCTGGCAATTCCCACAGCTTTAAACATGCAGGCTCATTTATCCACTGCGAAAAAGTATTAAGAGAAACTCTAGAAGTAATTTATTTTTCCTGAAACCAGAAGGAAAGGAAAAATGAATTATGGAAAAAAGTTACATTTATATTTTATTTGTGTATCAACAATGTATTGCCAAAAATAAGTTTAATGATTCACAGGAAGAGATTGTCCATGTATTCAGAAATTCTATGGCTTGAATAACCAAAATAGTCAGTTATATATCTGACTTTCCTGTATTCACATATAACTACTACTTTTGAAGCTGGGCATACTGCTTCTATGGTGCTGTAAACCTTTTTCTTACAATAATATAAGACAAATATGTTAACACATACCTCAATAGTTTAATGAAGACTCTTCTACCTCCATGACATATTCTGTAAGATGGGTAAAATTTATCTCTTCTCACCATTTAGGTTTAGAAGCCTAAATTTCTAAGTGTTTTTTTATCTTATGTATCTACAATAAGGAATATAATAGATGTTTAACAGATGTTAGATTGCAGTATAAAAACACACATATATCATTTCTGCTGATTGTAGGAAGTGAATTCTGAGAATAAAATTAGCTAGGCTCAAATCTATCTATATTTTAAAATACTTTTAATATCAAACAACCATCTAGAAACATAATTGCCATGTTATCCAGTCATGTAGTGGAATATTATTTCCTTAATCTTTGCCTCAAGCAATTCTCCAAAGTTGATTGCAAGTAAAATGATGTCACTGTATTTGCATTATTTTTAATAGTTGGACTCATTATACTACTTTTAAAAGAAAAAACAATAAAACAATGGTGTATAATTTCAAAATAAGATTGTTGGAACTAACAATGGCTAGTACACTGCATATTATCCTCAAAATAGTTGCTCATATCTCAACATATGAGCAGTGAAAAATTAATCAAACAATATAGTCACAAAAATCA
>PVJX010049432.1:0-11064 GCA_004027295.1 Dolichotis patagonum
TGTCTCCTTTTCTCTTACTCTCTGTTGCTCTCAGGACCCTGCTGGTGGCACGGGTTGTGGTGGTTGTCCTTCATAATTTTCCCCTCATTTTCCTTAATGCAAGTATAAAACATCTTTGTCCTGAAAGGCAGAGAAATTTTGACAAAATAGAAGGCAGAGTCTTAAATATCACATAATATTATTCGATATCATATGAACATAAAATTTCATGTAATTTGAATAACCAAGGAATTACTGTTTCCCCTTCAATACCTGATAGCTTTTCTCAAAACTTTTGTGCTTCCTTAATATAAGCTGGAAAGTCTTTCAGAGATGACATTTCATCTTTCACAATTATCCTTTTTTGGAAATAATGATACACATAATTCATGATACACAAATGGTATAAAATAACCATCCCCCAAAACTAAACCAAACATTTAAATCTATTACCTAGGTTACAAATATTACTAAACATAAGATATGCCTCCAATATAATTGGAAATGCTCTCATATTTTTTCTCCTGTCATAGGTTTTCCCTTTCCTTCTCTCCAAATGAAATCTGTATCCTGCAGCTACTGATTATTATTCCCATACATTGATGGGTATTTGTAGGTTGTGTATTATCAATGACATAGAGATAGATAGATAGATATATAGATGGATAGACAGATTTTAATTGTTGTTGAAATTTGTTCTACTTAATATTTATCCTATGACTAAAATTGCCTAAACACCAGACTTTCATCATATACTTGTTATTAACGAATTGATTCTCAATGAGATTTAAAATGAAA
Source organism: Dolichotis patagonum (assembly GCA_004027295.1). Lineage (NCBI taxonomy): Eukaryota > Metazoa > Chordata > Mammalia > Rodentia > Caviidae > Dolichotis > Dolichotis patagonum. The sequence goes on from PVJX010049432.1 coordinate 778, forward strand.
TTATTGTTTTAATTTTCACTACTTTATAGTTGGCCCTTGTGCATTTTTACATATTTCTTATCCATACACCTTATCCTCATCTCAAGTTTCTGTACCTATCTTTGAGTTTTTAAACTATTTTTGTAGCAGGGTGTGGTGGCTCACATCTGTAATCCCAGTATTACTGGGGCTAGAGAGGGCTGTGCGTTCCAGGACCGCCTGCGCTACAAAGTGAGTTCAAGGACAGTCAGAACTGTGTAATGAAACCCTGTCTCAAAAAGAAAGCAAACAAACAAAAAGCAGAACTGTCCCCAGTGCAAGTATTTTTGTATAAATCTTTAAAAGACAATTAACAATCGTATTCATTATTTTATATACTTTATATGCTCCTAGATTAAATTTTCATTTTCTTTCCAGTAGTTTTGGATAAAAAGAAGTTTTTAATGTGAGATAATTTGATTAGGCATATATTTTGGTTTCAATTATTTTAAAATCAATGTATCAAAGCAGTTTTCTCATGCTTTGTGACAAGAAAATTCCTACTCTACCCAAAGGTAATGTTTATATTTTCAAAGATTTTCTCCTAAAAATCTTTTAGTGTACTATTGTCATAACTAAAGCTGTGTGTATGATAGCATATTGAAAAAGGCTAATTATCTTTTTTTCCATGTGAGCATCTAATTATTCCACTATCATTTTCTAAGGCAACCATCATTCCCTGGGCAAATGGACACCTCATTTGTCACAGATAACCAACTCCTATTTATGCATAGATCTGCTTCAGGGTCTTTGATTCTGCTTCACTTGTTAGGTTTTTTGTTTCCCATACATGTTAATTTTCCTGTCAATTAAGTTCAACTCAGATATTTATCATTACTTAAATATATCCATATATATTTTTCTTTTAAAATGTTAACAATTTTCTTATAGTGGATTTACATGTAATCTTTGTCTTTATGTTGTTTTTCTTGCTGTTAGATTAGGTTTTTATCATACTTTATGAGACCATACTTTATGAGACTTTCTGATTGCTATTTTTATGGTGTCAAGTAGAGACAGTGATTTAGATTACAAATATTCTCCTTGATAGCCTGCAACCTGATATCAATTTTAATGATTTAAATTAATTTAATTAAAATAAAATAAAAATCATTTTATACTGAAAATAGCATACTCTAAAGACAACATTCTGTATTGTTTTCTATCCTTTAATAATAGCAATTAGACATGCTGCACAGTTTAAACAATTACTATAAATTAGATAACCTCACAGCACTAAAGCAATCTAACAAAGATAAAGTGTTAATTATCTCAAGAGAGTTAGAATAGCATTTTTTATAACCATTTGCATTTCAGGAAAATAACTGGTTTGCATCTCAACTACCTTTGAACTAAAGAGAAACTATTATTTAAAACTTACCATGACACGATTATCAATAGTGACCATCTTCCTGGACCTAGACACACTCTAAAGCACAGAAATATAAAATAATTTTCTTTCTGCTTTATGATACCACTGAATCTGGTTACAAAGGAAAAAATAGATTTATATATTGTCTATATTTTGGTCTCTATGTTACCACTAGGGTATCACTTTCATATGAAAGGTAAATGGATGAGAACATGTAATTGATTATCAAACAACTATAACAATAGGAAGTCAAAGAGGGTCTATCTGCAGCTGGAGATGGGACAAGTATTATGTGTTTCAACAAATTTCCATCGTGTCACCAAAAACCCTTCTAGCCAAGGTAACTGGTTAGACCAGGGCAGTGACCAGTGAAAAATGACCGCAGGAAAATCGTCTGGTCCCAATGTGCAGCTTATAAAACACAGTAGAGCAACATAGATTATTTCTCAGGACACTGACAGTTTGGGGGAAAACTGTATCACACTGTATGTTTGAGAATGGCTGTGTACCTAATACAAACTATTTATTTCTTAGTAACCTCTATGTCAGTGGTGGTGAAACTGTGACATGTACGTTGTTTTTAAGACAAAGGATATTAATGTATGAATTGCTTTTTCTAAACTAAAACCCCAATATTCAGGTTTAATTGAAGTGTTGGCAGGGCTTGGGTTGGAGTTCTCCATCACTGCTCTATGGTAAAATGAAGACATAAATGAATATTTCAATGTGAACATATAATATTAACAGATACATATGATATGGATGTAAATTTTAATAAATTATATTTAAAACAGAATTTTGCTCATTAATATTGCTAAATTATATTGCCAATCATTATCTACCTGATATATGAATCTTAATGACCTAGGGAAGATATTTTTTCACTTTGAATACTGTCTCAAAATGTACTGTAAGGCTGGGGATTTAGCTTAGTGGCATAAGCACCCGCCTGGCAAGCACAAGGTCATGAGTTTGATCCCCAGTACCAAAAAAAAAGTACTATAAACCACATGAGGAAACATACTCCAGAAAAGACAAGGAAATAGTGTTGGCTGTAGATAGTAAACTATGACAAAGGATTGAAAGTGGAGTAAGACTGTGTGCTGGATCTAATGATGCTTTCTTAGACCTCAAGATTGATGATATTTTTCCCCATATTTCACTGTCTTTGAAGACATATCCAGCAATGCCTGAATAAACCTAGGAAGTTGAGTCAATTGAGCAGTTGCTTTGTTGGTGGGTGACTAGCTATTTCTATAACCGCAGCTAAATACTAAAGCAGCAAGAGGACAGAAAGCTGGAGGAGCCGTGTGGCTTAATCATATCTAGGCATGTCCCTGCTCTCCTGACTGAGGAGACGCTTTATTTTATTTTGTGGATTAATTTTATCTTTTACAATTTAGATTTGCATAATGATCACATCATCAGAGGGAGTTTGTGCCTGTACGTGATAAATCTTGATTCTTTTTTCCCAATCCCCTCTCCTCCCTTCAACCACTCTTCCTCCCCTATTTTCAAAAGCTTTGTCTCCATTTTCCTCATGTTATTCACTTTTGTTCTCTTCCCTTCCTTCTTTTACCCCTCCCCTATGTTTTGTTCTCCTTCCCATTTGAATACTTTCTTCTTATTTCCCATTATGTATTAAACACTTTGGTCCTTATTTACTTATATGGTATCTCACACCAGAAAAATGATGCGATATTTACAAATGTGTCTGGTTTATCTCATTTAAGGTATAGTCTCAAGTTTCTTCCCTTTACCTAGCAATGCCTCAAGTTTATCCTTCTTTATGGCTGTGAGGTACTCCTCAAAGCACATCTTTTCTATCCATTCTTCAATTGATGATTAGGTTGTTTCTAAAATTAAGCTATTACTATAAACAGGAATGTGTACATATCACTGTGGTATGATGTTTTTAATTCTTTTAGGAAGATACCCCATAGGCAATAGCTGGGTCAAATAGGACTTCTGATTCTAGACATTTGAGGAATCTTCACACTGATATCCACAGCTGTTACACAAGTCTATACTTCCGCCAACAGTGGAAGTTTCTTTTTCACCACAGCACCATCAGTATTTGTTACTGGTTGATTTATGGATAATAGCCATTCTTTCCAGAGTGAGATAGAATCTCAACCTTGGATTAAATTGCATCTCTAGAATGACCACTGATGTTGAACTTTTTCTCACATGTTTATTTGTCATTTGTATTTCTTCATCTGAGAAGTGTGTATTCATCTCATGTTTGAATTCAGTCTTTGAACTTTGGGAGTCTAATTTTTTTCAATTCTTTATATGTTTCAGATATATGAAGGACACCTGCTAAAATTTGTCCCATGCTGTGGGTTGTCTTTTCATGCTATTGATAATTTCTTTTGCTGTGATAAATAAAAGATTAGATCACAGTTGGTTCTTTCTAGTATTTTCCATATGATCAGGGTTCTGTTCATGGAATCTCTGCCTAGACCTATGTCTTCAAGAGTTCTACCTATTCTCTATTTCAACTGATTTAGTGTTTCTGCCTTAATGTTTAGAATTCTGATCCATTTTGACTTTAATTTAGTGCATGGTGAATGACATCGGCCTAGTTTTAATTGCTGGGATGTGTAATGCCAGTTTTCCCAGCCCCATTTACTGAAGAGTTTATCTTTCTTCCAATGGATATGCTTGGCCTCTTTGTCAAAGATAAGAGGTGAGTGTGTTTAGTGAAGAGATTCTTGTAGAAGAAAAGTGCTTCAGTCCTGTGTGCTCTCCTATGTGTATTTTATCACCCCTCCATGTGAAAAGCAAAATATAAATAACATAGTAGATTTTAATTAATTAATATGTTTTTCATAGTGCTATGGCTTGGCGATTCTGGAATTATTTTCTGTGTATCTTGGTTTAAATAAATAAGTGCTGTATTACACAGGAAAAAAATGAAGTTTTTCAGTATCCTAGTTTGGCACATTGATAGGATTTAAAATAATCGCACATTTCAACAAAAAATCATAACTAGCACTCAAATCAAGATTCTTTGCTGAAATGGTTAATACGTTGGTGAGGAAGGAAAAGTGTAAAATGACAAGGGAATACTTTGACACACCAGGATGCAAAGAAATGCTCGTAGAGTCAAGTAAACTTATAAAAAGGATACATTTTTTCTACTAAGTAATATAATTAAATACAGAAATAATTATGAAGTTAGAAAGTAATCATGGAGTGCTAACACTAATGGCTACTTCATGAAGAACAAGAATTTAACATAGTACTTTTCCCGGTATTATATTTTTACTTTTAATGATTTTTATTTTATTTATTCTCTCTTTTTAGTAGAAATCCTGGACAAATATCTTAACGAAGTTATTAAAGTCAAGGTAATAAGTATCGGGACAAATACCATTTATTGTAAGGAACACAATATTTCTGTAGTATTTCTGCAGAAAGTCCATAGCCTAAGTCTAACCAGTAGGAAAGCTCAGATGATGCCTATATTAATGGATATTCTATAAACCTTTGTCTTGAATTCTTCAAACTTTTTCAACGTCAAAAAAGTAAAACACTCAAGAGTGTGTTCTAGGCACTTGCACTTATCTGATGCTAAATTCATCAGATTATTAGGTTGGTCCATGCTCAAGGAGGCAGGAAGAGACAATGCATAATATGAATAAGGAATTATTAGCAAGACAAGGAAAATTTAATATGGGTAGATAGTTGTGTCACAGCCCCACATCAATATGAAATTTTCTGATTTTGATAATTGTTGTATGGTTTTGTTAGGAAAAGTCATTATTCTTAAGGAGTAAAGTAATTTAAATTGAGTAATAATCCATCTAAAATCTCTCAAAATATCCAATGTTTCATGTACTATCCTTATAACTTCCCTGTATGTTTCAAAATACAGAATATAAAAGGTTAATTTTTATATGGAGAAAAGTATAAAGACCAATTTCCTCTAGAATTGTAAATTCCCTGTTAGTGGGGATTTGGTCAAACTGCATATTCCTTTTAACCTGTGAGTTAGAATCAATCAACCAGAAGAAAATAAGCTACACTTGTGTACATGGCATTATGCTAGGAATTTGGAGACACATGAACATGCCTCCTACATTTTTAGTTTATCATCATGTTAGGAATCGCAGTGCATTGGTCAGCCTTCTGGTTGCTTCAATATGATACATGACACCTACAGTTGAAAGAGGAGCAAATTATTTGACCCAGGTGCAGAGGTTTCAATCCAGGGTCAGCCAGCTCTGAGACAGGCACAGTGTGGGGAAGGATATGGCAGAAGATAGGTGCTTCACTCACAGCAGCTGGAAGCAGAGAGGGAAGTAAGGAGCAGGAGTGAGACACATCTCCACCAAAGCCAAGCCCCCAGTGACCCGCTCCTCTAACTGGGCGCATCTCCGAGCTGCACTCATCTAGGAACCCATCGATGGATTGATCCACTCATCCAGTTACTTTCCAAAAAGCTCCATCTCTGAACACATCAGACATTTAATATCTGCCTTATAACACAAAGCTATCAAACATAAAGCTGAGCAACTGAGTGCACTTTATGTGAAATACCGACATATGGAAAAGAAAGATGTTATTAAAGGACCAAGATGTAAGGTCTTCACTTTCAGGAATGAGTGTCCTAGGTTTCATCTGGTATACCTGAATGAGACCATTTGGCATCTGGCAGAGAAGAATGGGAAATAAGAAATGCAAAAATGTTTATTGAACACCTGGTATATGATTGGTACTGTGTCAGTGTTTGCTACCTTATTCATTCTCATAACAATGCTGTGAGTTTGATATTTTGGTTTGTTACAAGTTGTAAGAACAGAAATGGTTTCAGAGAAGATTTAAATAATTTATAACATACTCAGTATGTTTGAGGCAGGATTTGCATTCAGATCATTCACAAATGCCAATTCTTAAGATAAAATATGGCAAAGCATTAAAAACTTTAAACATTGCCTGTCTCTTTTCTAGTTTTTCAATTTAAAAAATTGTACTATTATTAGTAGCCTGCAAAATATTTTATCCCCAGCCTCTCTGGAAAAGAAGAAATGAGATGATCTTGACAAATTCCCTTATAAATATACCAGTAGCAAATTCTATTAGTTCTTGGCACAAAACAGTGAACATTCATAGGATTGGATCAATTTTGCATATTTGTGTCTGGTGATCTGAGGAACTCTTTTGAAGATCATTATGTGAAATAACAATCTTAGTTATATTCTTAGCACCTTGTTTTGAAGGCCTATATCATCACTGTTTTGGGCTCTTTGCTATTGTTATGTATTTATCTGTTTTGTTTCATGTATTTCTAGTAATTTGTTTTGTTTTTCCCTCTAGTGCAGAAAGGATAGGTGTATATGTAGAGGCTTATAAATGCCTAGAACTTCTAAAAAGTTTACAAGAATCAATTGTATTATGCATGACAAAATAAACGGCTATTTTGAAGAAAACGAAACATTATGGCATCCATTGCTGACTCCCTATCATCATGCTGTGAAATCCAATAATGCTTTTATTCTTTGTTCAGAGTGATTTTCGTCTGTTTTTTATTGTTTAATTTCAACATACATGAAGATATAGACAGCTGTTTTGAAGAGAGACATCACACACAGTAGCCATTGTCGATTTCCCTATTGAGGATTTGGTCAAACTGCATATTACGTTTAACCTTTGAGCTAGAATCAATCAGCCAGAGGAAAATAAGCTATGCTTTTGTACATGGCATTATGCTAGGAATTTGGAGACACATGAACATTCCTCCTACCTTTATAGTTTATCATCTTGTTAGGAATCACTGTCTGGTTTTGAAGGCCTATAATGCCTTCACTACTCTGTCCTGATAAGTTTTACACTATTTTGTTTTGTATGAATTCATTGTGTGTGAAGATATGGACACCTATTTAGAACAAAGCAAGAGACAATATGATAGTCAGTGATGATCTCCTGTTGTCTTGCTTTGAAATCTGTGTTACTTACATTGTTTTATTCTGATCTGCTTTATTCTGTTTGATCTGTTTTGTTTTACCCTCTTTAAAATAAAACAAAATAATATATTGTATATAAATATATATGTATATATATCATATGTATATTTTAGTAGCACAAGTTCAGAGAAAGGAAATCTTCTTACCTTATATTGGTCTTATTAGGGTGACAGTGCTTATCTGTGGAATGTTTCTAGCATAATCTGTGAAGGATACCCTGATTGTTCAAATCAAATAAATTAAACTACTATGTGTGACTTTATAGATCACAAAGTACTATATAAACTGTAAAATTATCATAAAACAATTTAGTAATGTTTTATAATCCAAATACGATTGTTGTGATGATGCTCCACTTGTGTGTTGAATCTAGGACAGGGCATGTTGCAACATGAACATGGGGGATGAGTGTTCTGTGCTTCACATGTATATGGTGATCAGCTGTGCCTGTGAAGTTATTATCAGACCCTAACACTTAGTAATATCTGATTCCTACCAGGCTGACCTACAAACTCATAAAAAGATGATAAGTTAACATTTTGTGTTGTACCAATCTTACTCATATTCTTCTCTTTGCAAACCTCTTCATATCACTACATTTACTGAACTGATTCACTATAGACTGACTACACATTTACTATGCTTCAAGATGAGTCTTGAGTACAGACACCCATCAGCCAGTTTCAGGTAAAAGCCACTTATTTGATCGCTTTCTCCTGGACAGAACGGATCTGATGTATTCTCCCCTGCTCATATAGCATTTTGAATATAGATCAGTTTTACAGTTAAATGGCTTGGTTTTATCACACCATTCATTAATGTATGTATCTCCCAGCCCCCAAATGAAACTGTAAAGATGAGGACTAGTTCTTATTTCACTTTTAATAATAATAATAATAATAATAATAATAATAATAATAGAGTATAAAATTAGCATTTAAAAAAGTGATCCTTCTAAAAAAAATATGGTTTCTTAATATCTGTAAAATCTGTTTGTAACATCTCCCAACCCCTTGCCTTTCTTCCTAAGGATTTTGCTTTAGAAAAGTAGAAATGTAAAAGCTGCAGAAGAGTCAAGATAAACTTAATACCTTTCTCTTATTTCACTCTAAAGAAATTTTAATTCATAACACAATTTACCATATTCTTCCTAATTTTATTTATTAAGTGACTTCTTAAACCATTTATTTATTTATTCATTTATTCATTTATTCCTTTATCTATTTATTCATTTATTCATTTATTTTTTTTTGCTTCACAGCAAACTTCTCCACATGGATGAGACAGAGTGCTACTACAATGAATAGCTGTACTATGTGTAGTAGCAATTGCTTAGGCTTTAGGAATTCATGATAAGTAAGCCAGAAAAGATTCATTTCCCCTTTTGTACATGGCAAAGAGACTTATTCATTCACTTGTACTAAGTCCAGAATAATTATGGACACTATATTTTAATTAACATTTTAAAAATGAAACAAAAATAAGAATTTGGCATTCTTTCATCCTCTATTTCTCACTTTAGGATCATTTTTTCTTATAATACCCCAATTCTATAAATACAAGCAATTTTCTTAAGTAATTAAGTTGTCTGTTTTGGGTAAACATGCTATGCTGTGAGAATCTGTGAAAGTGCCTCTGTGAGTTGAAACAAATTGTGCTAATTAAATGCACCATTGTTTAGAATCAACATCTAAAGCAACCACGGGAGAACTTATTTCTATGCCATACTCAGACCCCTTTACTTGAAAGGTTGCATAATGAGTTATAGAAACTCTCAGTCACTGAAGGTTTTGTTTTTTCAGTGACTGGGGCCCATGTGGGTCAAGGAAATTGGGGTACAACAGAGATCAGATGGTAGCTATCCATGTCATTCTGCAAGGACAGCACTGTGCGGTCAGGTTACCCCATGTGTCAAAGCTCAGTTTTTTGCCTTAGGTCAGGGGCTTTCTTTTGTTACTGAGTAGGTATGGTAAGTAGCCAACGTTTGTACAATAACTATATGAGCAAGTTATCTGTATATTGTAACTTTTTGGTCTCTTGCCAGCTTTGTGCGCTGTGCTGTGTATAGGTGGGGCTTTATAGCCTTGCTCCCCATGCTGCTGAGACAGTAAAGGCATGTCAGATGTTTCCACTGCTCTGCATTTTCCCTGGAGCTTCCAAATAGCAAATGAACTTTACTGGCCTGAACCAGTGACACAACAGTCATCATAATTAAGGGACATAATTAAAGAATGAGTTAAAAATGGAGTAAATATTTATTGATTTCATATTGTTTACTATAAGAAGACTATGTGCTAGGTGACATAAATAACATTTCTTTTATAATCTATCCCACAACCATATGGGGACATTGTTATGGCTTGTATCTAGATGTCCTTTAAAGCCTCACAGCCATAGATGGGACTTTTTCAGAGGTGGTTGAATCTATAGGGTGTGGATGCTGGTATTAAGGGTATGTGACTAGTAAGTTGGTCCACTGATTGGTCCAGCATCTGCATTAATCTCAGTAGCCTGGATATAATTTAAAAGGGGCATATAAAAGTGGTAAAGGTCTCTTATTTGCTTGCTTTGTTGCCATTTGCCTGCCATGAGTTGTTTCTCCTCTGCAATGCCTGTCTGCCATGCCACCCGGCCTTAGAGCCACCCTATTATGGACTGAAGCTTCTATAAACTATGAGCCAAAATAAAACTTCCTTCCTTTAACTCTGAGTGTTAGGCATTTTGTTTCAGCAACAAAAAAAGTAACTAAGACAGTTATCTTGTTTTTCTCTAAAGATATATAACTGGAACTAAATTGGAGCTAAAAGCAAGTGCCTTTCACAGTCACAAAGCTATAATAAACTAACTATATCTGAATGATAGTTTTACCATGACAGAAGCATAGCATTTTCAAGGTTATCCAGTTGTGCTTATCCATTGATAGGG
>PVJX010049433.1:0-11065 GCA_004027295.1 Dolichotis patagonum
CAACCACGACCTGCATGAAAGAAGCATCCTAGAAAGTCCTAGATCAGACTTTTGAGTTCTCTAATTTATATAGTTTTTCTTTTTTTATGTTTTAATATTTTTGTGAAGTGGTGTAAATTGTTAATGCATATAAGCTTTTGTATTTTCATAAATAGTTTGGTGATTTATTTCTTGGCCCATTTGTAAATATTTAGAGCCTCATTTCTTCCAAATTTATTTGAAGCTGAGTTGTGGGTTTTGGGTTTGTTTCCTTTTTTGTTTGATAGGGGGAGTAGATTTTGTACTTGGAGATATCTTGTGGTTTAGTGCAAATGTGCAATTCTCCCACTGAAAGCAGCACATATATCAACAGAATTATTTCAGGTTAAAATTGAAAAAAAAAAAACCTGTCCCTCCCTCCTCTGGTAAACAGAATGCAAAACCAGGTTTGCTTCCTCTTCTAAGATGGACATGTGACTCAGGTTGACCGTAAGTATCTCCTGACCTCAAACACTGTGATTGGCCCAGGATAGGGCACATGACCTGAGAAGGGCCAATCAAAGTCCTTATTTCCAGAAAATCTTAGTCCCAGTAAGATTATGGGTTTTCAAGGTACATAAGTCTGAAACTGCCAGTGACCTTTCCCATCACCATGCAAACTCGGAAGCATAGAGACAGTGTGTGTTCTTGTCTCATAGCATGGCTCTAAGGGACTGGTGAGACATGGCATCTTGGTGCACTGGAGAACACCATGCACAGGAAAGACCTTTTACCTCCTCTTAGAAGGGTTTTCCAACCTTCCTCTGAATAGACTATGAGAGGCAGTCCTGCCAGACTCCGGGTCAAGAGGCCCCTTATCTCTAAAGATACAGGGACAAAGAAAAGTCTGTCTGAGCAAACGGGCCTCACTGGACACCCCCAAATTTAGTGCATGTAATTCATGCCCCCTGTGCCTTTTCACACTGCACACCGTCAACTCTCCAGCGGACCCACTTCTAAAGTCACTCCAGCTTCATCGTCTCTGTAAGCCTTCGTTCCTGATGCAGGCTTAACTTGTGCTTACAGTTACACTTTAGACCAAGGCTGTGCCCCAAAAGTCTCCTGTGCTCAGAGGCAGGGCTTTGGTGACAAGGGTGTGTCTTAGCCACTTGCTCCCTGCTGAGACACAATACCTGGCACCCACAATTTACGGAAGGAGAGATCCATGTTGCCTCACTCCAACACAGGCTAGCAGGGTAGAAATGCATGGCAGGGGAACGCTACTCATGACGAGGTAGAGGGGAAACAGAGAGACCCAAAGGAAAGAGCCTCCTCAGAGGGAAACAAACCCTCCCAGGCCACATCCACAGTGGCCTGTGTCTTCTGACCAGATTCCCCTCCTAACAGCAAATTAGCTATATAAGCCTCCATAATCCAATACCTTCCAAAATCTCTACCACTGACTGCAGGAGTGGGGAGATATTTATATGCTACGAAAGGGTGCTATCCTGATCTGTGGATTCCCCTACTAGTGAGGGCAATAGTTGACAGTGTTATTAGGAGACGGGGCTGGGTAGAGACAGCTCACGGGGCGCCTCCTGGAGGGCCTGCTCTCCCTCCCCACCTGCTTCCTGGCCATGGTGTAAGCAGCTTTCCTCATCAAAACCCTTCTACCTTCCTGCCTTAAAGCTGGCTAACTATGGACTAACAACATTAGCCAAAATAAACCTTTCCTCCTTTAATTTGTGGGAGCCAAGTATTGGGCCTCAGCAACAAAGAAAGTGACTGAAACAGATTTTGCTACCAAGAAGTGAGGTTGCTGCTGTGACTGGTCTTGCCTATGTGATGTAGAAGCCTTCAGAATGGGTTCATGGGAGGAGTCTGGAAAGGGCTGGCAATGTCAACTAGAGAAGCCCTAGTATGCTGTAAGCTGAGCATGGTGGGAGATTTTAGTTGGCGTTCAGAAGATTAGTATGCTGATAGAAGTGAATGTGGTAGAGGTTAGACTCAGGAGGTTTCAGCTGGAAACAAGGACTCCATTGGTAGCTGGGCATTATGCACTGGCAGAAAGTTTAACTGCATTTTATTCATGTACCAAGACTTTGCAGTGGACTAATCAACCTAGCAGAGACATTTTTAAGGCAGCTCAACCTTCAGGCAGTAGCATGGGTACTGTTTTTTCTTTAAGCAAGATTTACCATGAGAATCAGGACCTCAAAGCAGAGCTGAATAATTCTAAAATTTTAATGATGGCCAAAAAGAATGTCCCTGTGACTTAGGGCCTGTAAAATTTTGTCCAAAAAAACTTGATTGATGAACAGATTAGCATTAAAAAGAAATTACTTTATATCAGAACAGTATGGAAGATTGCTCTAGAGCATCTCAGGAATCCACGAGTCCCACCCACCAAAGTCTACAGAGCACAGAGTGGTAAATTTTTCATTTGGAAAAACAGACCCTTGTTCCCCAGCTTGAGAATTGCTGCCCAGGGAATTAGTTTTCTGGAATTCAGTTCACAGTGCTCAGCCATTCAAGTATTCAGAGGCTGCTGCAGCCATGATCCAAGGGGCCCAGCTACTATTCAAGCTGGCACAGACCTTGGCATTATCTACATGCTAATAGTCTTATAGGCTTGCATAATGTAAGCATTGTGGGGTCAGGGAGGCTTCCATCCAGATTTCAGAAGGCCTGAGAGGCCAGACAGTGTGCCCCTGAGGGGACAGTTCATGAAGTTATGAGAGTGAAGCCAGAAGTGCAATAGAAACCTCAGGAAGCTGGAGACACCAGGAATCGGGACATCTACTGAAGGAGTCCACGGACAGTGAGTGGAGCTTGCCCAAGAGAGACCATGAGAGCTGTAACCCACTGTGCTAAGGGCAGGGGCTGCCCAACCTTCTGGCATTCACGTCTTACCACTGTTTGCCCTGGGTGCTGGACATGGAGCTATGGGATTTAATATTTTCCCTTTTGGGTTTCATTCTTGTTTTGCTCCAATTTTTTTCTATCCACCTACCCCTCCGTTTTGGAATGGGAAAGTTTACCTGGGGTTATTGTATGCTGGAAGTGTTTTCAACTTCCTTCCTTATTTTTACAGGGACTTAGAGCAAAGAGTTTGCCTTGAATAGCATAGGAGAATTTGGGTCTGGGCTTTTCATTGATACTGGAACTGTTGAAATTTTGGCAACTCTTAAGAGATGAACTAAATGCATTCTGCATAAATAGATATGCCTTAGTCTTTGGGGGGCTAGGAGAAGAAAGTTACGATTTAAATCAAGAATGTTCCACGAAAGTTCATATGCTCAGAGGCAGGAGAGTGATCAAGCTTCAGGGCACTATGTTCATCAGTGGTTTCACCCACTAATGAATTCAGTAGCTGTCTTAGTTACTTTTCACTCATCGCTGAGACAGAATACCTGATGCCCAAAGTTGGGAAAGGAAAGGTTATTTCTTACAGTTTTTGGAGGTTTCAGTCCATACTCAGTTGGCTCCAAGGCAGGGTGGCATGGCTGGGCCACAGTTCATGGCAGCTGCAAACAGCAAGGCGGAAAACCTGCAAGAGGGAGACACCCCTTCTTCCTGCCATTACATCACATCCTGGCTCCACCCCCTAGGAGGGTGTAGTACTGACACCATCAATCCAAGCACTAGACAATGAACCAGTCACAAATAAATACATGAGGCCTGGGGGCCACCAACATAAACCATGACAGTAGCTAATTCTGCTGTTAGGAGGTGGGGCCTGGTAGAAAGTGACATTTTCACTGGGGTGTGACCTAGAAGGGCATCTCTCCCTCCACAGCGCTTCCCTTTATGATCTCGGTCTCTCTCTCTCCCTCTCCCTTCCCCTCCCCCTCTCCCTCTGTCTCTCCTTCTCCTTCTCTCTCTCTCTCCCCTTCCTGGGTACCATGTGAGCAGCTTTCCTCATCCAGACCCTCCCACCAAGCCCTTCCTGCCTTGCAGCCAGCCAACTATGGATTGAACATGTGAGCTGAAGTAAATATCTCCTCCTTTAACCTGTGGGTGTTGGGTCCTGCGAGTCAGTCACAAGGAAAGTGACTAAGATGAGGACCGTGCTGAAGATGAGAAGGAAGCCAGAGCATTGCTTTCCCATTGAGCTGAATGCACCTTCCACGGCAGAGGAGACTGTCCCAGGCACCCCAGCCTGACTGTTCATTTTAGAAAGACAAAAATTTCTACTTATTTTTGTCATCTTTACTGGCAACTATAAAATAAGTTGATAGTTTTGTTTTTATGCATAAAGAAAACTCCAGTGAGCAGAAAAAGGACGTCACCGACCAAATAGCTGAGCTTCCCGTGGCTGAGGCTGTAGAGACTGGGCTACCCCTGAACCAGTGTTGCTGCAGGGAATGTGGGTGAGGCCCGAACCACACGTGTGTACCCCGAGACTGGGTACATGTGTACCTCAACCCAGCCAGGACCACAGGAGACAGCAGCAGCGCCCAAGGGCAAGGGGGAGCTCCCTGAGTAACTGTGCTCTGGATTCTCACACCTGCCCTGTCAGCCATGGCACGGAGGTGGCAGCCCCGCCACCATGGCAGTGCGGTGGGCAGTGCGGGGCCATTAGAGCCAACGCCCTAATCATCGCCCTGCTCTGCAGCTGTCCTGGGCACTTACACTTTGGTTTCTTTGTCTGCAAAGCAGGAAGGTTGTGTTGTGGGGATCAAACACCTTAATACACACAGAGGTCCCTAAATCATGACTGGGATGCATCGAGAACTTGGTAAATGTCACTGTGATTTTTCATAACGAAGCCGAGCTGTTTATCTGCAGAAGATGAAACTGAGACCCACACAGCGAAGCTGCCTTTCCCGGACTGCACAGCAAATGCAGGGCCTTGTGAAGATTTCTCTCCACTCTCAACTGCATGAGCCTCAGGCGTCTGGGCAGACAACACCCTAAAAAAGCCAGCACTTGCCGGCGCCACCAACGTCCCTCCAGCATTCACAGGCCCTTGTGGCCTAGAGTGCACCTTCCTCGGTTGGGGTGCGCAGAGCACCAGCCTCCTTCCCTGGCTGCAGAAGAGTGAGGCGCCCACAGTTCCAAGGCTCACTTGCACCCTAGTCTGGCTCTCTGGAAACCTCCTCCTCTCTTCCTCAGACTCGCTGAAAACCCGTCAGCCCCACACTGTTTATTGCCTGCTCCTTCCGTTTCTGAGTTAGCTGCGGGGAAAGAGGAGCTGTGTGCTCCTTTCAGGCAGCCCAAGAGGCATTGGGAGGAAAAGGTTACGCCGTGTTTACTTTACTGTGTGCTGGTTTCTGCTGCTTCACAATCAGCGCTCAACAGCAACCCAACAGTGTATTACTCACCAAAGAGCTTTCGCACATAGACACCAAGCAGCCGCCACAGTGACACGGGGTCCGGGGAGAGAGGCAAAGCAAAATGCTAATTTTAAAATTAAAGTGCTGTTTCTCTGCACGTTTAGGAGGATGAGGAGAGGCTAGGGAGTACGTGATAATAACTATGACGGAGGGCTCCACGGTGGGGAGGAGGGCTGGGTCCCTTCCGCCTTCACAAAGAGGCTAAAGAAAGGAAGCTGTGACTGCAGTAAGAACTGACATTCCCTGAGCGCTCACCGAATGCCAGGCACAAAGCATTACTTCATTCAACGCCCACTGCAACAGTATAGGGACGGGGTGTCTTTGGGATCGTCACTTGTTGTGACTTGTATTTATGTGTCTCTCCAAAGCCTCAGGGGGTCACGGGGGGGGAGTTTTGAGGTGGCTGGGTAGGATGTGTGAATGTGGATTAAGATGTGATACTGGGGCTAAGGGGGGTCCACCCTGGGCACGTGGCTTGGAAAGGATAAAAGGAGAGGCAGGGCTGCTGCTTGCTGCCACCTGCCTGCTCTGCCCTGCCATGGACTGTTTCTGCTCTGCGATGCCCCCTCTGCCATGCTTCCCTGTCTTGGAGCCAGCTGACTATGAACTGAAACCTCTATACACTGTGAGCTGAAATAAACCTTTCTTCCTTTAACTTGTAAAATTAGGCATTTTGTCCCAGCAACAAGAAAAGTAATTAAGATCCCACTTTACAGATTAAGAAACTGAAGCCAAGAAAGGTCAAGTAACTGGGACGAAGTCATACCAGGCAAAAATGAAGAGGCCAGGATTTGAATCCAGGCAGTCTGGTGCCAGATCCCACCAATTTAACAATGAGGCTAAATTACTCCCTGGATTGGTCCATAGAGACAGAATCTGTCAGCTGCACAGGTAATTTTGCAGCCAATCAGCTATGCATCTAACAAATATTTACCAACTATCACCATGAGCCATGGTGAGATGGGAGCCATAGAGCCACCTGGAACATTTTTGTGCTCTTTGCAAGAACCGCTGATGCTTCTCTTGCCGGAGGGAGACCACGATCTTTTGAAGGAAGGCTGGGCACAGGTCCTCCGGGGCTGTGGTGCTTCCTTTCTGTTTACTGAGACCCCGTCAGACTCAGAGATCAGCTAGCTCGGTGGTAAAGTGACCAAGACTTCCATTTATAATCCCAGCTGCTCGGGAAGCTTGGGCAGGAGTTCCCAAAGCGCAAGGTCAGCCTGGCACTTTAGGGAGAACTTGTCTCAAAATTTAAAAAGGTCTGGAGATGTCACTCAGTGCTCCCCGGGCTCAATCCTCAGGATTGAAAACAAAACATCACCTCTTGTGTGCCGTGCCAGATGTCACCTTGGGAAAGTGACACCACTGCCCTAAACATTTTTCCCTGTCAGTGTAAAATGGAGAAAATAATCATATCCACCGTGCAGTGTGCTTACAGGGATTAAACAGTGATCTTTATCATTCAGCGACAGTTCTGCAGCTGCCTGCAGGAGTTAGGCTGGGGACCGCCACCCTGCGGCTCTAAACTGTCAGGCATAGGTCTCCCATTGCCAAGGCGCCCAGCCTGAAGCGTGCTGACCACCCACTGAATCATTCTCCTTGCAGCCTGTGCCCTCTGGTGCCCCCTAGTGGAGCCAGAAACCACCTGCAGCCACCATGCGTAAAGCTCCCTGCACGGCCCTGGCACGGAAGGGCCATGATTGTCATGAAATCCAAACTGCTCTCCTATTAGGAGAGTGAATGGGCAAATGATTAATAGACATATCTGATGGCACTGACTTTCCCCCGACTGAAATCCCCTCTCACTGATGGGTTGAGCCCTCCTGCGGTCAAGTCATTCTAACTACCCTAATCCCTCATTAACTAGTGGTTAGCACTAACCCTGCCTACAGCAATTACAGCCAGCACTTTAGCAGCAAGCTGAGCCCTCCACAGCTTCCAGGCCACGGCGCCCTCCACTCGTCATCATCAGGCAGTCAGGGTCATCGTTTCCAGTCTACATGTGATGGTACCTAGGCTCACAAGGGGCCGTTCCCTTGCCCCCTAATCAAGTTCCCCGGAGGTAGCAGAATTTGAAGTCTGCTGGCTGCAGATGCCAAGGTCACGGCCATTCTGCTGGAGGACAGAGGTGGTCCATGCCTGCAAACACCAACTATTCCTTCTAGAAAGTGAAACTCACACTAAGAGTCCCTGAGAACACTGCACGCAAAGACCCCACCCCACCCCACCCTCACCCCTGTAATAGACTGTGCTCTCTAGGCTTCTAGAACCTGCCACCCTCCAGCCCAGGAGCTGAGGCTCAAACCTCTCTCCCCCTATCATGACGAACATAGCTTTTCCTTTCTTGCCACCCCAAGTCAACACTGTTTTCTGAGATCGCTCTATTAATTGCTCTATTAATCTCTTCAAGTTGGAAAGACAGAACCTTGCCCAGTCTGAGTTGAGAGGGAACACATGCCATAAATATGCTGGTTCAGTAGTTGAAGCTAATTCAGTCATAGAAGGACCTAGGTCTACGGAGGGTCCCTGTGACATCTACCCCTTGGACCCACCTTCCCAGGTGCTGGCTTCATTCTTGGGTATAATTTCCATTTCCTATAGCAAGGTGACTGCCAATAGTTCCAGGCCATAATCTTGCCGCTCAGAATCCCAGTTGAAACTGACTTTCTCTGTTCTACAATTCCTGCAAAGACTTCAAATTGCATGTCATTTGGTCCACTTAGAGAATCGCATGATAACCTCTGAACCAATCATATCCTGTGACCAGGAAATCCAGTCATTTGATTGGACAAACCTAGATCACGTGAGCAGTCCAGATGAGAAAGCCCTATTCAATGGACCTGGAGGCCTGGCCCAAAGAACCTTAGATGGCAAAGAAGAGCATGAAGCTGCTATTGCTCTTCACTCTCCCAACCAAAAGGCTCATCATGTCAGAGCCTCTCTCCCCCGGCCCATTTCTCCCGACCTTTTCCTGCACCTGAGGAGCAGCATGACACAATGAAGACGTTTTATAACTGTGAGGATGGTGTAAGGGAGGAAGGAGGGGGAGAGAGAGAGAGAAAGAGAAATGACTTTATTTCTTCTCGCAAAGTTTTGCAGCAGCTACGGAGGTCTCGGGTTTATGGATACCCATTAAAGAATCTTTTCATGAGGGCTGTTTTATGTGAAGAAAGCTGTTTAAGCAAGGAGGCACTTGGCTGCTCCCTCTAAATGAAAATTTTCAATTAGTCTGAAGAAGTTAATTACACCATCCTTTAATAACCGCACTTGTGATTCTGCAAATCCTCTATTAATTGATTCAACCGTATGCCCCCAAACCAAGCATCAGCGAACAGGTAGAAAAAGACCAAGAAAGAAGACACAAGGAAGGAACAGACCAAGATAAAGAAGTGTTCTGCGGTCTGCTGGGTTGGTAAGGTATGGAAAATGAGCGAGGGAGAATTCCTGAAACCCGGGCTTGGTGAGAGACACAGGAAATGCATTCTGGAGATCAAATAGGCTGACTGCAAGGCGGCAGGCTGCTGTGTGTGCTGCGGCCTCTCAGAATGAAAGCATTTCCATGCAGCTCGCTCCAGATGGTTAAAAAGGAGCCCCTGGATGCGCGTTCTCCTACGGGGTAGTTTGGAAAGATGCTCCAAAGAACAGTAGTTTCCGGGTTTGAAAGCATTCCCCAAAGAGTAAGTCAAAAACCAGGAAATTCTAGGTCCAGCTTTGGTAAAAGTGACTGCTCTTGGGGCATTTATGGTTTGGATCTGGAAAGTCCCCAACAGGCCCAAGTGTCCAAGACTTGGCCCGAAGCTGATGGTGCTACTGGGGGGTGGATTTTAGAAGCTGGCCTCTACTTGGAGGAAGTGGGTCGTTGGGGGGTGTGGGTGACCCTGAAGAATATATTGGGACCCTGGCCTTTTGCTCCTCTTTCTCACTGCTTCCCAAGCACTATG
The DNA here is from genome assembly GCA_004027295.1 of Dolichotis patagonum. Lineage (NCBI taxonomy): Eukaryota > Metazoa > Chordata > Mammalia > Rodentia > Caviidae > Dolichotis > Dolichotis patagonum. Next base: position 9,239 of record PVJX010049433.1, read on the forward strand.
AGGTGAGTAACTTGCTTCTGCCGGAAGCTTCTAGCATATTCTGTCTCTCCATACTCCAAGGCAACCTGCCAAGGGACCATGGACTGAAACCTCTGCAACCATGACTCAGAATGCATCCTTCCTCTTTTAAGTCGATCGGCCTTATGTATTTTGCCAAAGCACCGGAAATCTACTACAGGGCACAAAACACATGCATCGTACTGGCCTCAGTTCAGATCCTGACTCTGCTACTGCCTGGCACGTGATTCCAGGCCTTCCATTCTTGAGTTTCAATTTCCTTGTCTACTAAATGAGGAAATAAGTGTGTCTGCATCAGAGGCCTTATGAAAGTTACATGAGCAAACACATTGGTTCCAGAACACGGGATAAAGGCAGCTTAGACTCCAAATCGCATCCGTCAGCTGTCTTCCCACGAGCGTTGCATAACCAACCACTCCAGGGCTCAGCGAAACCAACAACAAACACTGATATCTTACAGATGTGGAGGCAGGAGGCGCTCCGCTGGGCTCACTCAGGGTGCAGCCCAGGTCAGGTCCATCCCATGGCCCTTTCCTCCCCACTGGACTGGAAGTGTCTGAAGCACCCTGTGGAACGTGGAAAAAGGAAACAGCTGAATGGGATGACTCTCACCTCAGAAGCACGTTGCAAGACCTTGCATGCATCTGCCGATTTCCCATTTCGTCAAAAAAGTCACACAGCCGAAACCAAAGTTGGCTGCAGGGTAATAAACCTACAGAGGTAGGAGAGAAGGAGTTGTATTTGCCAAACAGTTATCTCATTGAGCACAAACATTTTAGCTGCATTTCGTAAAAACACAAACGATGGCAAATCAAGCTAGGAGGCTATGAGTTTCACAGGAGTGGGTTATGCACTGAATTGTGTTCCCCCACTGTTGACACCCTCATCCCCTACTGGCATAGTTAGAGACAGAGCCTTTAAAGAGGTATTTAGGGTTAAACGAGGTCATAAAGGTGGAGCCATCATCCAGCGTAACTGGAGCCCTTCAAATAAGATGAAGACACACCAAGAATCCACGCACACAGAGAAGGGTTTTGTGCGCACACACTGAAAAGCAGTCACCCAAACAGCCTCAGGTAAAAAGCAATCTTGCTAACACGTTGGTCCTGGACTCCCAACTTCCAGTATGGTGAGAAAGTTAATTTCTGTTGTCTAAGTCTCTCATGGTCTGGTATTTTGTTGTGGCGTCCCAAACAAGCTGAGTAGTAGAGGAGACAGATGCTAAAGGAGAAAGAAATTGCTTAGAAAGGGAAGCAACAAAACTTCATGCAGCAAACATTACCTGGTGGTAACTCAGCAAAGAAGACGGGAGTGATGGTGCAGATGGCGCCTTGGGTGCCAAAGATGGCCTCCGTCACACTTTCAAAGAAGGACAGACAGACATAGCTCACTCTGCTGTGTCCTTGGCTGCCGACACTTCATAGGGTCCCTATGCCAGTGCTCCTTCCTACCCCTCAAAACAACCCTAAGAAGTGTGGTGCCCGGCAAAGCACCCCACAGACTCAGGCAGGGAGTGAAAGACAAGGACAAACACTGCCTGAGGGCAGGGGAACCGCACCACAGGACGGAGAGGGAGGGAAGGAGGGCGGGAGGAAGGAATGGTAGAAAAGGAGAGGGGAGAAAGAGGAGGAAGGGAAGGAGAGAGGCTGACTGACGGGCAGAGAAAGAGACTCTTCCCTTTTTTTTGTTTTTTTTTTAATTTTATTTAAAGAGAAAGAAGCAAAACAGAAAAAAGGGTAGAAATAATACAGAATTTCAAAAAAAACATTAAGAAACCACTACTTGATAAATTACATATTGTCTTCTTAG
>PVJX010049434.1:0-11060 GCA_004027295.1 Dolichotis patagonum
GCTGTGCGTGAGGTAGAAGACAGTCAGCTCTCAGCGGGGCTTCCTGTTCACTCCGTGGGGGCGATGTCCCAACCCACACATCCCTATCTTGTGTCTTCCAGCTGGTGTTCACGTCCTGTGGTGGACTGATAACTGGTGGTCGGCTTGTAACACTGGCTGGGCTCAATCAGTGTGGTGCTGAGTGTGGACGGCCCACCTGGGGACTGTTACCAATATAACAGGAGAACGGAAGAGGAAGAAATAGTGTTGTTTAGTGTTGTTGGTTCTCCGTGGTGCTGCTGGTTCTCTTGGTGCCATTGATTCTCCTGGGAGAGACTTGTCAAGCTTCTTTCCTGCTATGAACTCGGCTGTTCCTACTGTCAGAGGAGCTCGGTCCTCACTGTCACTGAGGATGGCTATGGTACCTTTCAGGTCATCTCTGGTCCTTACTCTGAGCATCACTTCCTGGTTCCAGTGCAGATCCCTCAGCCTGCTGGCACCGCTTCTTCACCTCACTGGTGCAGACTTTCTAGCTTCCACCACGGACCTTTGGGCCCTCAAAGGGCAGATCCTTGATACAGACTTGCATGAGACATTGTCATGGGCTCTAGGTCTCCAACTGGATTCATGGGGGGCACTGCCATGGGATCCAGACCCTCAGCTGGATTCCGTGGGTCTTGGTGTGTGGATAGACGTTGGGGTTCTGCAAGCAAAGGGAAAATAAAGGGTTGCACACACTAAGAGTCAGCAAAATGGCTGCCACTCGGCCAGCCTAACCAAGTAGCTTTTATTGCGATAAAGAACAAAGGAACTCAAATTGCGCATGCTTAGATTATATAACTTGTTTGCTTCTTGTCCTTACAGGACCTCATGTTTTTACCTTGAGGTAGGGGCAATGTTTCAAGGCCCGCACTTTTCCCCATAACATTGTCTACCGGATGTGTCCGGGACAAAGTGGAGTCCCGCGGCCTCTCTACAGATAGGTCTCCTGCACTTTCTGTATTTAACTCTTTGGGCAAATCATTGCCTTTAGCCATGAGGGCATGAGGATCTCACCAAACAGATGCATGAAGGGAGGCTCAGAACCTAGTCATTCTGCAGCTAGCAAGGTTTCCGGTTCCATGGGTCCCTTGTGTACTGGGTGCCCACGCGGTGCCAGGGATACATCTGCACTCGAAGCCATGTTTCTTGATGTAGACTTTCTCCAGCAAAATCCCACTGGGGTCATTCGCAGCTTCCTCCTCCGACTGGTTTTGAATTTAAAGGTTATAACATATTTAAGTCCTGTGTTAATGAGCAGCATTTCCTTCAGGCTAATATATCTTTTCCTCTTTAGCAACGCTGGTCACATGGAATTCAAATTTGTTAACTCACCACACACACAGCAACTCATTTAAAAATAAATTGCTAATATTAAGGGTGGCTCGAGAACACGGAAATGTACTATATACTGAAGTACATTAGCTGTAGAAAAATGCATCTTAATGAAGGCTTCCCATGTGAATACACCATTATATTTACAAGCTTTCCACTGTTAATGACCCAGAACAGGATAACGAAACCTACATTTGTAGCTCGGTCCTCTGTCAGCAAAAATATACATATTAATAATTGATGTTGCTGTGAAAATAGGACATCAGATGACGGTCCCCGAGTTTGTGGGCAAATAGGACAACACAGTCCATTAACTTAAATGCTTATCTAATGTTTGATGGGCTTTGCCTTTAAAAATCCTTGTTCAAATTAGTGAGAGAAAATGGACATTAGTCCAAATGGCAGTCTGTTTCCATTTATCAGTCCCAAATATACTTGCAAATAAGCATTTGAATGCTGGCAGCTTTCTGGAGAGACTCCTTGTCTGGGGCAGGCGGGTTGTCACCTGAGGAAGCCACAGCAGCCAGGGGAAGGGCCATGTAGGTCCCAGGCGGGCGAGGCGTGGGCTTCCAGCCTGGTTCTACACAGCGGTCACCTCCTGCTGAAGGACGCTGCGCCTCCTCTGGTCCACATCCAGACAGTGCGGACGGTGCTACTGCTTGGTTTATGGAACTGGCCACTCAGTTTCAGCACTGCGTTTTGGAGTCCACAGCATCTGGGTTACTACCGACCCGCCCGCCCCCGCCAGAGCCCCCCGCCCAGCCTGCGTGGTCCAGAAAGTCAGGCCAAACGTTTCTTTCAGAATCCACGATTTTAGCAGGTACAAAACTATTAAAGAATCAAAAAAAATATGCCTTTGTCTGCTAAGCCTCATTCCTTAAAAAAAGACTTTTAGCATTTAAAAACTTTGTCCATGCAGGAAGCACAGTAGACCAGTGCCTCGCTGACCTTGGGGCTGGTTAGTGGTGGAGGTTTTACCGGCTGCCTCTGCGTGGGGCTCTCTTTAAAGAGTGTTTGAGGTAAACACTCCCAGGGCACTTACGGTTTGCCAAGTACAATTTTAAGTGGTTTGCAAGGGTTAACCGTTTCTTCCTCATCGCAGCCTTTCAGGGTAGGTAGCATGATTACTTTCACTTTTTAGAGGAGGACACAGAAGCACAGAGGGGTCAAGGAACTCCCCAGAGCCACACAGCCGGGCAGAGGCAGGTCGGGATTGGGCCCGAGGCATCCCTTCCTGGCATCTTTGTTCTCGGTCTCTGTGCTTTGTGGTCTCTTCTCGCTGACGGTTTCATCTGGTTTAAATTATTTGGTCTGAAAATGATTTTTCATGGGTGCCCCAGATCATGCTTTTCTAAAAAGTGCAGTTGTGACATTGTGCACGATGGCGCTCCCCTCTGTGCATGTGACAGTCCGGTGTCCCTACACCTTGCTCTCGTGGTGACGTTAGCTTTTAAAAAATCTTTTCTAACTTAAATAGTTATTCATTTGGTTTGTTGAGACAGAGTCTGACATGTGGCCCAGGCTGGCCTCGAATTTGTGCCGCTCCTCCTGCTTCGGCCTCCTGAGTGCAGGGATTACAGGCCTGCACCATCATACCCACTTTAAGTAGGTTTTAAAAAATGGGAATTTAATAAGCACTTTTTGAATTATGAAAGATGCAAGCACTGAAACCCACGATAAGGGCAGATGGCTAGGCTTGCTATGTGTGCGGGTGCTACTCTAACAGATTTACGGTAGTGATTTGCTCAATACTGAGCACAAAGCCGGGTGCTGGTACCATCTGCAGGCTGCAGGCACAGCACGGAAACCTGGAGACAAGGAGAGAGGTGCAGGCCAGGCTGGACCACACTGCCTGTCAGCAGGACCGGACTCTCAGCTCGCGTGGCGGCTCTGTAAAGGGCCCTTGGGGAGGGAAACAGAGGCAGGGGTCCGGAAAGACACACCAGACATGGAGTCCCAGGACCAGGGGACGGAGAGGAGCACAAGGAGGAGGAGGAGGAGGAGGAGGAGGAGGAAGATTCTGCCAGTCTCCCATCATCTGCAGATGGAGGGCAAGAATTAAGCAGGAAAATAATAAGATACAATAAAAATAATAAGAAAAAGAGCGGAAGTCGAACCACAGGCTCCCAGGGAACTAGGCTGTCAAATTCCACTTAAGAGAAAAGCAGGCAGTGACTTCCTTTATTCTAATCAAGGCCTCTCAGGGTGGACACTTGAGACCCTAGGGACCCTAGGGTCACTCTCTCAGATTCCCACTCTGCCCAGGGTGTCTGCCGCCTTCCATGCATCAGTGCCAGGAGGGGACGCTTGTTCTGACTGCCACTGTTTCCCTGGTGCCACTGGGAGGCCACACCTGTCACCGCGGGCATCTCCAGAGTGTCCCCTGTGCTGAATCAGGTGACTGCATAACAGACTCACCCTCCAGGGCTTTCCCACACCACCCTTTCAGTGGACGCATTTCCGGCTCATGGATTTAGCAGTGAATGGCAAACAATGCCAAGGGATTTTACATTTTGAAATTGGTTGTACACATATTTTCCAGTCAAGAATTTATTCTGAAACATTTGTGTTTTGTGACACGCAAAAGCTATATTGATGGTTTTCCATTGTGGAAGCCATTTGGTCATTGAGAGGGTGAATTATAATTTTCCAAGGTGACCCTCCCCACGGGGCCTGGAGGGTGCGTCCTCTCTCACGCTCCACGCGTGGCCTTTACCCGCGTCTCACCGGAAGTCTGCATAGCAGCTCTGTAACACAGCAGCACCGCCCCCACCTCACAGGGAGGAAACCGAGGCTCACAGCGACAGCGTATGGGTCCCTTAGGGCCCCTTCACTGGTGCAGTGCAGAGCAGGGCTTTGAACCAGCATCTGCCTGCCTCTACATACACACGGCCAGCTTCCCGCCCCAGGTCCCCAGCTGGCCACCCCTCGTGCCGGGATTTCGGCACCTGTCAACTCGCGCAGGAGCTGTGTGCTGTCTGCGGTGTGCTGCCTTCCCCAGGATATGTGGGGGACAGCTCTTATGCAAAGGGCCTCACAAAACAAATATGATGCAAAACAGAACCCCACAAGTCCTGGCAAGTCTATTTTTTGAGGCTCAAGAATCAATTAAGCTTTTGAAAAACAATCAAATGTCGCTTAGAAGCTGGGCATGGTGGCCCACGCCTGTAATCCCAGAAATCTAGGAGGCTGAGGCAGGAGGACTGCAAATTCAAGTCCAGACTGGGAAATTCAATATTTAGTGAGCGTCTGCCTCAAAAAATAGAGAAAGGCTGGGGATGTAGCTCTGGATTCAGTCCCCAGTACTACAGAAAGAATAAAAGAACGGAAGTACAGGAAGAAAGAAAGGAGAAAGGAAATGAAGTAATTGAGAAAGAAACACGAAGAACAGCACACGTGACCTGACTGACGTCATTCCATTTGAAATTCACGTGTGACCGTGAAAAAGCATTTATTTAGCTCTTCTACCCACGTGGCACTGACGGCTGTCCCCAAGGAGGAGCCCAGTGACACCAGGGCAGCAGCACAGAGCTCCCCGCCTGGGCCTCAGGGTGACTCCTCGCACTGGGGCACCCCTGCGGCTACTGGGGGTTCTTTGTTAATAAGAAGGAAGGCTAATTTATTGGCTCCAAAGCAGTCGAGAAGATAGCTTGTTTCATGGCAGATTCTCAAAGCGCGCAGGGCTTTACGGTGCTTTTAGGAGCCAGCCGATGCGTGTAGGAGTGGAGTTCTCCCCCTTTCATAAGTGTCCCTGTGTTCTTCATTATAATGCAAACACCGATCACTTCGGAGGAACATAAAATACCCGAGGGCCGTGACTGCTGGACAAAGTACTTCAAAGGGGCCCAGGGCCTGAAATGTCTTACACTCATTAAGTTTCTCCCTTCCCGATCCACTCCATTGGCCCTGCCAATTAAAATAACTGCACGTGGTTTTTTTTTAGAGCACTATTTATTTCCCTTTGTAGATTTTAGATAAATATTTAAAATGGCGACATCCAAAAGAAGTCATTTATGTGACAATGGTCAATGAAACATTAGGTCAGGAATGGAAGGCGTGGTGTAACGACGTCCCTTGCTGTAATTTTGGTTTCTGTTGCTAAACGGCCCCTCCTGAAAATGTGCCAAGAGTCTCATAAAGACACGAATACAGTTTTGATCCGATAAGTCAATGGTTTTTACATCGGTCTAATGAAATAAAATGAACTAATGGAAACATGAAATTTTAAAATGAGCAGGCAATATCTTAATCAGTGACACAGTGGAAAATCTATTCAATTGAAAATATGTCTTAGATTAGGGGTAATGGAATTTTTATGGTCATCGGCGAGTGCACAGCAGATAACATTCTTTCAGAAATTGAATCCATGTATTTCTCAATGGTGTACAATTTCAATAGAACATGTGATGTCTAGAGGACGACAAAAATGATACGGAAGCAGTCACGTGGGAACATGACAGACAAGTGATTCCTTCTCTCCATACCATCCGAACGCTAGTGAGACATGGGAACAACTTTCACTTCAGCCGAGCACATATAGACAACAAAGTAAAACAGGAATTAAAGACGTGAAAACAGGTCATTTTATCTTTCTGTGTGTCAGTCATTAACACTTTAGTATAAAAACAGGAGTGCTGAGGACCACCTGAGCTCCTGCTTGGTGATACCTTGTAGTTGCTTAGTGAACGCAGCCTGAGTCACTCTGCATGGAAATTTACTTAAATAAGCTGTGCTGAGTCAAAACCGCTGCTCAAGCTAAATTTCACATCAAATTTGGAATACCCAGGGTTGAATCTCTTGATGCCAGTAGAAAATGAGACACAGACATGTTTTTGCCATAACACTCTTTACCTGTACCTCCCAAGGGTTCTGCGGAGAGAAATGATGTCCTATAATTACTCATCTGCCTCTTCATATAGACCAAGCAATTTAGAGATTTCAGGGGAAAAGTGACACTTCATTGCTATTTGCTTTTACTTTTAAAGGGTATATTTCTAATCAACAAAGTAAAGTTTGCCATTACAGAAGACAACGAAAAATAAGTCCTTCAAAGTTCACCCATTGAAACATGAGCTCTGTTCAAGCTTGGCAGCTTTCTTTCTTTTTTGAATGTACTTAGTTGGATTCACTCACTCAGTGAATATACTTAGTTGGAATATCTAGAGCTGTATCTCCTCGACTTTCGTGCCATTAAAAATTAGTTATAAACATACGTTGACCACCATACTGTGCAAGGCCACCATAAATGACTTCATCACATACCCACTGTGGCACTGGGGTTGGTTATTTTCATTGTCTATCATTAAATATATCTAGGGAATAGACATGAAGAACGCCTGATAGGTTTTTCTTGGTGCAGTAGAGAAGCAAAGGCAGGAAGAAGAAAAAGGCCTTTACCGCAGGCACGGGAAGGATGCAGAGGAGCACAAGCTCCCTCTGCGGCAAAGAAGCGGCAGGCTTTTATTAGGTTTGACAGGGGGTGGGGCTTGAAGGGGCGGGTAGAATGACGTATTGACAGCTGATTGGGGGAATGCTGGCGCATATGCAAAAAGTGGGAAGTTCCAATTGGATTTGGAAGAAGAATGCGGAAGTCAGTACGGGAGGGACACGCCTTCGCTTTTAGGGTCCAGCACCTGTTGGGCAGGTGCCTGGCTGGGCTGACAGAGTCCCATGCGGGCGGAACCTATCACGCCTATGCACGCGAATTTCTAGTTCTGCTGATTCACTAAAAAGGAAGCAGAAGTTGAGCATGAAGGCATAAATACTTTAAGGATCTCGCTGCATCTTGTTGACTTGTTTTCAGAAAAGTTGACTCTATTTAACTCATCTCCTATGAAAATAACCATCTTATCCCACCCTGTTGCTAATTATATTTTTCATCCTTCTTAGTTTTGCTAATAAGACAGATGCAACTTACTCTATTTTACCAATCTCGAGACGCACATTTCTCACAGTTTAACTTAGCCTAAATTAAGGATGGGTATGTATTACAAGCAAGGGTGTGTTCTGATTTATTTAGAAGCATCTTTTTTCTTAATGGCTCTTACCAATAATGATGCATCTCACAATGAATGGCATTTTAGGGGTCCACAAAAGACAGTAGTCTCTTATTTAATTTTTAGCTTGTATTTTTTGACCAGTAGCAAATAGTCAAAGATTTATATATCAGCACACATTTTAACACCCCAATAAAATCTAAAAATTTTTAAAAAGTATAGTTTAAAAACCCCACATAAAATACAACTTACTATCTTAGCCATTTTTTTAGCATACAGTTAACCAGTGTTTGCTGTGTTCACATTGTCATGTAACTGATTGCTAGAACCCCGTCACCCTGTTAACCAGACCCTGTCTCCATTAAGCACCAACTCCCGTTTCTTCCTCCTCAGAGCCCGGCAATCACCACTACTTCCTGTTTCTGTGGGCCTGACCACAAGAAAAAGATGTTCAGCGTCTCTGGCCAGGAGAGAAATGCAAATTAAAATGGCACTGAGGTTCATCTTACTCCAGAAGGAACCGCCATCATAGAGAAATCAGATAATAACAAAGGCTGGTGAGGTTTTGGGGGAAAAAGGAACGCGTGTAAACTAGCATAACCACAGTGGAAGTCAGTATGGTGATGATTCAGAAAACTAAAACTAGAAACCCTATTCAACCCAGCTGTTCTCCTTCTAGGTCTCTTCCTGAAAGAATCAGACACCCTGTTACAGAGATCCATGTGCACACCTGTGTACAGGAGCACAACGCACTGTATTCAAATCCTGGAAGCAGCCTGTATCCATCAACAGGTGAGTGGATACAGGTGGTATTTACACACGGTGGAGTACTACTCTGCCTTCAACAAAGAGAAATTTGAGCCATTTGTAGAAAAATGGATGTAACTTGAGAGCATTATGTTAAGTGAAATAAACCAGATGTACAAGTTTAAATATCACATGGCTTCTCTTATGTGAGAAACCCAAAGTAAAGAGCAAAATACAAGATAGTTTACAGGAAAAAGTGAAAGAAATGTTTTGCAGATGGAAAGATCAAGAGATGGGGGAGGGGACAAGGGTGTGAAAAGAATTGAGGCGCGTTATGTACAAGTATCAACTCCCCATGATGAATCTAATTATGATGTAGTACAAATATGTAGTTAAAGATGTAAAAAATGCTTACAGGGGCATAAGAGCTGGCAGGGAACCATGCAGGGCAGTCCTGCAGAAAGGGACGACGATGCATTTGGAGCTTCTGCAGGGACAGAGCCCAGCGGGCAGCAGCATCAGTAGGAAGGGAAGCAGGAGGGCTGCCCTGGCGGTAAGAGCTCCCTGTGCCAGCAGGAGCTGTGTGGGGACCAGCCGGCCCTGTGCAGGGCCTCGTGTTCCAGGGTGTGCACCCCGCTGGAGACTCCTGTGCCATAGCCAGACCCTGGCATGGTCCCCTGTGCACTCGGCCTCCTGCTCCTCACCTGCTGCTGGAATCCCCACCGACCTGCTTCCAACCCACACAGCAGGGCAGAGGGTTGGGCTGGCACTTCATCCCCTATAAGCAAGACTATAAGCATCCCTGCTCTCCCCACTGGCTTCAGTGAAGCCCCTGGCCATCAGAGAGGCCCCTCACTTCATGGGCTAATAGCTGGCAAGGAAATGAGGCCCCTGGTCTGGCGGCCCATGGGGAACTGAGTCCCACCAAGAGCCACACAAGTTTGGATGGAGACCCTTCCCAGCAGAGCCTCAGGTGAGATCGGCCCGGCCCGCATCACCCAGGCAGCCTTGTGAGCCCCAGGAAGAGAACTCTGCTAGAGCACAGGACTGTGAGAAGACGGTGGGCATTGCATAAGCTGCCGTTTGCAGTGACACAGATGTATGGCCAGAGAGAACTAATACATCCGATCAGCTCTATAATTTAGTAATCACCGTGGAGACTTCCCCATGCTCCACCCTGCTCCAGCCTTATCAATGCAACCCGGGCCCAAGACCACGGATCCTAGTAAAGAAGGGCGCACAGGGGCACCCGGCTGGAGCAGCACACCGCGCTGCCTGTCCGTGCCCATGCTGGGAGGGCTCTGACCCTGCACAGGGCTCTGGAAGGGCTCAGCCCTGCCTCTCCAGCTCCCCAGATCCCCTCCACCGTGGCTGCTCTCCACTCGGTCGCCCAATTTATTTCCTCTCTTTCCCTAAAATCCTCCAGAGAAGATTCGAGTTTTATGACATCTGCCCTTGTGAAGAAGCCAAAGCTTGCCCGCAGGGAACTCACCATTCCCAGGAATACCATTTCCTCTTCTCTGTGTCTCTCTGTTTTCCTGCACTGATGGAAACCTCGCCAAACCTGAAACAGAACACAGGGCTGCTCCATGAGCACACAAAGCGGATCTGGCCGCACAGCTTTCCCCATCTACACGGCACATGCCACCTGCCCTAACGACGGTAAACTCCAGGATGGGCACAGATGTGTTAAGGGAAGGTTTTTTTCTGCTGGGATCACAGGAAACAAGTTTTTAAAGGAAGGATGACTCAGAACTGACCTCTCCCTTTCATTCATAAAGTCCCCTACCTGGTTTTCCTCTAGAGAAACTAGCAGGCAGGAGAGAGAGGCTAGTTCTAAGGGTGCCTCTTCGTGGTTTTAAAAGAAAAATTTCCAAAGTAATGTGGGGAAATGCCCTAAGAATTATGCATCCCAAGGTTATAACTCAGATGCTAAAACTTTATATCCCCATGGAAACTTGAAAGAAAATAATCTTTCCAACCACCTTCTCCCCTCCCAATCAAACATAATTAGGGACAGAATTCTGATCGTGCCGCTCCATTTTCTGCCCTTATCCTCGCTCTCAGTCCTAATTTTAATCTGCGTCACATCACACCTTTGCTTCCCATACCTAACCCTGGCCTCCATCTGGAAGGAGATGGGGTGAAATCTGTGGGGCTCTTTTGAGGAGGAGAAGCAGTTACTTCTAGAAGGAACACTGGTCATCTGTCTACCAGCCATGGTTGCTGGAATTTTTAAATTATCTACTTTTCTGTAACCAGTCAGCCACGAATCCTTGCTCCGCCCTTCTGTAGTCAACGTCTGCGCACGCGTGCATATTAAAACCCTCATTAAGGATTTATCCCCTTGGCCGGGGGTTTAGCTCAGCAGTGGAAGTGCCTGCTTGGCAAATGCGAAGTTGCGAGTTCGATCCCCGCCCCCCCCAAAAAAGGATTTATCCCCTCTCTGGATGTTAGCAACATTCTTTCCAACAAATATCAGTGGTCTTTAAAAATATTTGAATGAAATGCCCTGTGTTTAGTAGCTAGTGGGATAAAAATTTTAAACGATCAAAGTTAGCTGGGGTTTTTCCAAGATAACTCAACGAGTCTGTCTGGAATTGATTGACTAAGCCCACTGCCCCTGAAGTAGGACCTGGGGGTTTGGGTTTCGGCACTCACACCTCCTCACCCCTTCCCCCGATGGAGGCATCTCAGGCCGCGGAGGACACCCGGTCCCCCGGGGCCCCAGGCGCGCACCTTCTGAATCCGCAGCGCAGCGGCCCCAGCTTCTGCCACTTGTTCCCCGAGGAGCCTGGCCTGCTTCGCTCTGTACTCCTGCAGATAGATTTGCTTCATGAACAAAGCTCGCAGGCGACCTTGCCGTGCCCGCTCAGCAATCTGGATCAACTTAATCGCGTCTTCCAATGGCATCGGCTTCGCGGTGATTTTCTGCAAGATACAGGATAAATCCGCGAGTCAGCA
>PVJX010049435.1:0-11067 GCA_004027295.1 Dolichotis patagonum
AAAATTGTGTGGCCTAAAGGAAAATAATTTGGGAAGCAAATAGTTTGGGATAAAGGATAACACCTCCATTGTTGCTGGGTGTGCAGACTGGGGCAACCACTGTGGAAATCACGATGGAGACTCCTCAAAAAACTAAGATTGGAAATTCCATTCAATCCAGCTATTCCCCTCCTAGGTATTTTCCCAGAAAAATTGAAAAAGTCAGGTCACAGAGATATATGTGCACCTATGTTTGTAGCAGCACAATTTGTGATAGCTAATTCTTGGAAACAACCAAAATTCCCATCAACTTCAGAGTGGCTGAAAAAGATGTGGTATTTTTATACAATGGAATACTACTCAGCTATAAAAAATGATGATACTGCAGCCTTTATAGGTAAATGGAGCCAACTTGAAAATATCCTCAGTAGTGAAATAAACAGAGGGGTAAAAGTAGGTAATCAATAAAGAAAGATAACATGATAAAGATAAGCCAATACATATCAATTATAACCATTTATGTAAATGGCCTCAATTTACCAATCAGAAGAAACAGACTGGCAGAGTGGAGCAAGAAACAAAATTCAACAATATGATATGTACAAGAAACACATTTAACTCAAAAGAAAATTCATAGACTGAAATTCAAAGGATGGAAAACATTACACCTTGTGACAGCAACCCAGAAAAAAGCAGCATTAGCTATTCTGTTTGCAGGCAATGTGAACTTCAAACCAAGAATAATCAAAACAGATAAAAAAGGTGAGTACATACTGATTAGGGGAAAATCTCATGACGAAGAGATAACAAGCATAAACTATATGCAGCAAGTAAGGGAGCACCCAGCTATGTAAGGCAAATAATAATACACATTTAAAATCAAATAAGCAATAATACAATTATAACAGGGAACTTAAGACCCTATTGTCACAAACATTCAGGTAAAATAGACAAAAATATCAGCAAAGAAATAACAGAGCTGAATCAAACTTGTGAATAAAATGTCTTAGTAGATGATTGCAGACTGTTCCACCCAATAACATCAGCTATACATCTCAGCAATACATGGGTCATTCTCTACAATAGACCATATACTAGCCCATGGAACATGCTTAAGTAATTATGAGACAATCTAAATTACCCCATGCATATTATTTGAGCATAGTGCCATGAAATTGGAAATTAATGACAAATGAAACCACAAAAAATCCATAAACATATGCAAAATTAATTACATACTCCAAAATAACTGATGAGACACAGAGCAAATTAAATAATTTTAAAAGTATATACAAGAAAACAAAAAGGCAAATACAACATACCAGAACTTGTGAGATGCAATTGAAGCAGTCCTCAGAGGAAAATTTATTGCAATAAATTCTCATGTCAGGAAAACAGAACAAATAAACAATCTGATGCTACTCCTGAAACATCTAGAAAAGGAAGAAAAAGTCAAGCCCAAAGCCCAAGGAAGGAAGGAAATTATAAAGATCAGAGCAGAAACTAATGCAATTGAGACTAAGGAAACAACACAGATAATTAATTAACCGAGGTGTTGGTTATTTGAAAGAAGCAATAAAATTGATAAGCTTCCAGACAACCTTATCAAAAAAAGAAAAAAAACCCTGAAATTCATGCAAAGGAATGAAAATGGTGAAATTACTACAGACCCAAGGGAAATAGAGATTATCATCAATACCTGCTTCAAAAAATTTTACTCTCCCAGATTCAGCAACACAAAAGAGATGGACAGATTCTTAGAAACATATTAATTACCAAAGCTAGATCAAGAATATGTAAAAGCTCTGAATAACCCAATTTCAGTTAATGAAATTGAAAATGAAATTAGAGCCTTACCAAAAAAGAAAAACCCAGATCCTGATGGATTCACAGATTCTACAAGAAATTCAAGGAAAACTTAATACCAACACCACTCAAACTCTTCAATGAAATTGAAAGGGAAGCAATTTTCCCTAACACATTCCTGGAAGCCAATATAACCATAATACTAAAACCAGAAAAAGACTGAATCAAAAAAGAGAACTAAAGCCCACCACCCTCCACAAGACACAGGACCATCAACAGCACACAAGGCCAGGCATACAAGCCCACCCCTTCTGCATCCATGCCATCCTGCCAGCCTCTGCAGGACCCAGAACCATCAGTGGCTCACAAGCCCGGGCCCCTGAGATTGCCTCTTCCACACCCATGCCTTCCCAACACCTGCTGTGGGACAAAGGACCATCAGTGGCATGCAAAGCCTGGCCCCCAAACCTGCACCTTCTGTGCCCCCACTATCCTGGCACCCATTGTGGGAGACAGGATATCAGTGGTGCGCAAGGCTGGGCTTCTGAGTCCACTCCTTCCATGCCTCTGCCATCCCGCTGCTGCCCTCTGGAACCTTCCACCTCCTGGACATAATATTGCTGTTGATTTTCAGCTCCTACTCCTCCTCGTAGAACCTTGGACTGCAGTGGACTAATCTTGCTGTGTCAGTGGGAGACTCAGTAACCCCTCATCCAAACAGAAGAACTTAGCAGGCTTCCATCAGTGAGGTGAGTTTGCTCTGTACGTAGGAATAGAGTTTGCCACTTGCAGTGGGTAAACAGGAGCAATAGCCAAGCCCCCTCAAGAAGCCCCCTTGGCGAGCTTGGCAAGGGTGTGGGTAAGTCTTTCCTCCACACAGTGAACATCAGGTAGGTTGAGGAGGGTGCCAATAAGGCCTCCCCAACCTGGAGAAAATTACAAGGGTTTATAAGACACCCAGTGTCACAGTAGGGTCCCAGCTGAGACAAACACTATAAACAGGAAGATCTGGTGACTGGGAACAACCTGAAAACATAACAAAAGCAGGAACTAAGGGTTGAATTACATCAATACTCCTAGGTTAGTCATCCAAGGAAGAATATAGGACTCACCCAACAGGCATTGCAGGGGTAATTCAGGTATCTGGCCCATCTCTTCATTGTGGCACCCAGCAATTGGACAAACATCAATCACACAGTAGGATCCTGAGATACACACTACCAATAGGTGAGACTAGTGGGATTGAGAGACCAAATATCAGCTCAAAAGGTGAAAATGACAAAATGAAAAAGCAAAATCCAATCTCAAGCATCTAGTCTATCAGGAGCAAGAACAGAAGACATTGAAATAGAAGAGTTTAAAAGCCACACACCAGCAATCTATGAAAAGATAGTAAGTGAAATAAAAAGACAAATTCATGAGGCTATAGAGGAAATCAAATTAGAAGTAATATCTCATATAAAGACAGAAATGACAACTATAGTAAAGGATTTGCTCAGTGCAACTAGAGAAAAAATACATAACAAAGTACAAGAGCATGGGAAACTGATTGAAATTTTGAATGAACAATATAGAAAACAAGCAGAATCCATCAAACAAACTCAGAGATATCCAAGAAATGAAAAATTCTACTGAAAGCTGGCAAAACCGTTTAAATGAAGCTGAGGATAAACTTTTGGACCTTGAGGACAGGATCGCAATTAATGATCATGAAAGGCTAGAAATTTAAAAAATAACAAAGCAGCATGAAATGACAATCCAGGAGCCTCAACATGATGCCAAGAGAAAGAATGCATCACTAATAAGCATCAGTGAAGATGCAGGAGTCATCACAAATGACATAGGTAAACTATTCACAGAAAATTTCCCAAACATGAGGAAAAAATCTGATATACAGATAAGTGAGGCATATAGAACACCAAACAATCACAACCAACATAAATCTACACCCAGACATATAAGAATTAAGATCTCAGACATGTAGACTAAAAAGAGAATACTAAAAGCTGTTAGAGAAAAGACACAAGTCACCTATCAAGGAAAGCCCATTAAATCATGGGAAACTTTTCTGCACAAACCCTAGAGCCAAGATGAGCTTGGGGTGAGGTATTTCAAGCTCTGAAACAAAACAACTTTCAACCCAGATTGATGTACCCAGCAAAAATTCCTTTCAGATTTAATAGAGAAATAAGATACTTCCATGACAAAGAACAACTGAAGAAATTCATGTCCACCAAACTAACCCTAGAAAGAGTATTGAAAGACAAACTAGATAGAGACAAAAATTACCACAATCTCTGGAACAGCAACAGAAGGAAACCACTAGGCAGGACAAGCAATTAAACAAGGAGGAAGAATAGACAACAAACAGCTGGTACATGACATGGCAAAGTTGATCCAGTACATATCAGTTATATCCATAAATGTAAATGGGCTCAATTCACCTATGAACAGAGATAGGTTGACAGAATGGATCAAGAAACAGGATCCCACAATATGTTGTATACAAGAAACACATCTGACCCAAAAAGAAGCTCATAGATTAAAAGTCAAAAGATGAAAAATATTATTCCATGCAATAGGAACCCAGAAAAAAGCAGAGGTAACTATCCTGTTTGCAGACAATATGAACTTTGTACCTAAAATGATTAAAAGAGACAAAAAAGATCACTACACACTTGTTAGTGGAAAAATTCAAGAGGAAGAACTAACAATTATAAATATATATGCACCAAATACAGGAGCAAACACCACTATATAAGACAAATACAAGTAGACATGAAAAACCAAATAAACAAGAACACCATTATAACAGGGAACTTTAATGCCCCACTGTCACAAAGAGATATATCAACTAGACAAAAAGTCAGCAAAGAAATAATAGAACTGAATCATAACTGTGAGCAAATGGACTTAGCAAAAGTTCACAGAGTATTCCACCCAACCACATCAGAATATACATTCTTCTCAGCTGCACATGAGACATTCTCCAACATAGACCATATAATAACCCATAAAAAATTCTTAAATAAACACAAAGGGATTGAAATTATCCCATGCATATATCTGACCATAGTTCACTGAAATTGGAAATGAATGGCAAAAGAAATTGCAAAACCTGCATAAATATATGGAACTTAAATAACCTTTTGAACAACCAGTGGGTTACAGACAAAACTAAAGAAGACATAAAATAATACATAAAACTCAATGAACCTATGGAAACAACATGCTGTAATCTGTGGGATGCAATTAAAGCAGTCTTAGGAGGGAAATATGTAGTAATAACTTGTCATATCAAAAAACAAAATGAGCACAAATAAACAACATAATGCCACATCTCAAGCTTCTAGAAAAAGAAGTGCAAGCAAAATCCAAAGCTCATAGAAGGGAGGAAATTGTAAATCGGAGCAGAAACTAATGTAATTGAAACTAAAAAAACAATACGAAGAATTAATCAAAAAGTTGTTTTTGAGACAATAAACAAATTTGATGACTCTCTGTCTAACTTTATCAAGAAAAAGAAACAAAAAACTCAAATTCGGGCAATAAGGATTGAATAGAAGGAAATTACTAGAGATCCCATGGAAATTCAAAAGATCATGAATACCTACTTTGAAAATTTCTATTCACATAGGATGGAAAACACAGAGAAAATGGACAGATTTCTAGAAACATATGAACTACCAAAGCTCAGTCAAGAAGATATAGCAATTTTGAACAACCCAATGTCAGCTATTGAAATTGTAAATGTGATTAGAAACTTACCAACAATGAAAAGCCCAGGTCCTGATGGATTCATGGCTGAATTCTACAAGAAATTTAGAGAAGATTTGATGCCAATGCTCCTTAAACACTTCAATGAAATTGAAAGGGAAGCAATACTCTCTAAATCATTGTTAGAGGCAATATTACTCTAATACAAAAACCAGAGAAAGACCCAACCAAAAAGGAGAACTATAGGCCAAACACACTAATAAATATTGATGCACAGATTCTCAAAAAAATACTGGCAAATAGAATGTAGCAAATCATCAAGATTATACATCAAGACCAAGTAGGATTCATTCCAGGAATGCAGGATGGTTTAATATAAGCAAATAAATAAATGAAATACACCATATCAACAGAGCCAAAAGCAAAAAACACACGGTCATCTCAATAGATGCATATGTTCATGGTAAAACATGTTCATGATAAAGACACTTCAGAAACTCGGAATATATGGTATCTACCTGAATCTCATAAAGGCCATCTATGAAAAACCAACAGCCAACATTATATTAAATGCACAAAACCTGAAAGCTTTTACCCTAAAATCAATAACAAGACAAAGGATGCTTACTATCATCACTTCTATTTAATACAGTTCTGGAAAAATTAGCCAGGGCAATCAGATAAGAGAGAGAAATAAAAGGAATAAAAATTGGAATGGAAGAAGTTAAATTATCATTGTTTGAAGATGACCTGATTCTTTACATAGAAGACCCAAAAAACTCCATTAAAAGACTACTAGAAGTAAGAAACAAATTCAGCAGTGTAGCTGGCTACGAAGTTAACACTCAAAAATCAATAGCATTCCTGTACACAAACAAAAAACTCACTGAGAGAGAGATTATGGAAATATTGCCTTTCACAATAGCATCTAAAAAATGAAATATTTAAGAATCAACCTAACCAAGAATGTAAAAGCTCTATATGCTGAAAATTATGCTATTCTAAAAAAGGAGATTGAAGAGGATATTAGAACATGAAAAGATGTTCCTTGCTCTTGGCTAGGATGAACCAACATTGTGAAAGTGGCCATACTCCCAAAAATATTATACAGATTTAATGCAATCCCAACCAAAATGCCATTAACATAACTTAAAGATCTAGAGAAAACACTCCTCAAATTCAAGATTTGGAAATAGAAGAAACCTGGAATAGCAAAGGTGATTCTGGGCAACAGAGGCAAGACAGGAGGTATCTCAATTCCTGACCTGAAAATATACTACAAAGCCACAGTGATAAAATCAGCATGGTACTGGCAAAGAAATAGACCTGAGGATCAATGAAACAGATTAGAAGATACAAATACTATTGCAAAGACACTCAGCCACCTTATATTTGACAAAGGGTCTAAACATGTTCACTGGAAGAAGGATAGCCTTTTTAATAAGTGGTGTTGGAAAAAGTGGCTCTCCACCTGCCAAAGACTGAAACTAGATCCACGCCTATCACATGAACTAAACTAAAATCAAAATGGATCAAAGATCTAAATATTAAAATAAAAACACTAAATCTATTGGAAGACGTGTTAGGTAGAAGTCTTGGAGACATAGGGCTAGGCAGAGGATTCATGAACAAAATGCAAATGACACAGGAAACTCTTCAAAGAATCAACCACTGGGACCTCATATTATTAAAAAGTTTTTGCACTTCAAAAGAAATCACCAACAGAGTGAAACGAAAACCCACAGAATGGGAAAAAGTTTTAACCAGCAACCTCTCAGACAAAGGAACTACATCCATAACATATAAAAAATTAAAAAACATCAGACCCCCACAAATTCAAAGACCCTCTCCAAAAATGGGCATCTGAGGTGAAACACATTTCTCACATGAAGATATACAAACAGTATAAATACAAGAGGAAATGTTCACCATCACTGGTCTTTGGAGAAATGCAAATTAAAACAGCATTGAGATTTCTTCTCACTCTGGAAAGAATGGCTGCCATCAAGAAATCAACTGATAATAAATGTTGGCGAGGCTGCAGGGGAAAAGGAACACTTTTCCACTGTTGGTGGGAGTGTAGACTGGTACAGACACTATGGAAATCACTATGGAGTTTTCTCAGAAGACTAGGGTTGGAAGTTCCATACAATCCAGCTGTTCCCCTCCTGGGTATTTTACAGAAAAACTGAATAGGTCATGATGACCTTTCACCCGTGTTCATAGCAGCACAATTTGTAATAGCTAAATCTTGGAAACAACCAAGATGCCCATCAACTGCAGAATGGATGCAAAAGATGTGGTATGTTTATACAGTGGAATAGTACTCAGCTGTAAAAAGGATGATCTTGTGGCCTTTATAGGTAAATGGAGGCAACTGGAGACTATTCTCATAAGTGAAATAAATAAGCATCATATTTGTAAATATCATCTTGCCTCTGTAGTGTAAAAAGTAATAAAAACTGTAGGAGTAATAAGATCCAAAATGTGTAATAGCTATTGTAAAAAAGAAATGGAAGGAAAGTGCTCTAAAGAATATAACTGAATGCATGTTTAAGTGTGTGAGATAGAAAACCATGTTACTAAGTTTTTGTTGGATCTTTGAACAGAACAGTTTGCACTCTCATTGTTTGATTATCCACTTTTTATGCTTTAATTTTGTGACTTGAGCAACTATTTCTAAGGTGACAATATGTAATTTATCAACTAGTGATTTCTTAGCATTAATTTTTTTCTGCAATTCTGTATTATTTCTCTCCTTTTTTCTGTTTTGCTTTTTTTTCTTTAAATAAAAAAAATTAAAAAAAGAGGACTGCAGGTCAATCTCCCTAATGAACATAGAAGCAAAAATCCCTAATAAAATACTGGCAAACAGAATGCAACAAGTCATCAAGAACATTATACGCTATTATGAAGTGGGACTCATCCCAGGAATGCAGGGACAGTTCAACATATGTAAAGCAATAAGCATAATATTTCATATCATTGGAGCCAAAGAAAACAATCACATGATAATCTCAATAGATGCAGAAAAAGTTTTTGATAAAATCTAACACTCATTCATGACAAGAACCCCATGGAAAATTGAAATAGATGGTCTCTACATTAATCTGATAAAAGCCATCTATGACAAACCAACAGTGAGCATCATATTAAATGGTCAAAAATTGAAAGTTTTCACTCTAAAATCAGGAACAAGACAAGGCTGCCCATTATCAGTACACCCATTCAGTATAGTACCGAAAACATTAGACAGAGCAATTAGACAAGAGAGTGAAATAAAAGGAATAAAGATAGGAAAAGAAGAGGTTAAATTATCATTATTTACTGATGACATGATTCTCTACAAAGAAGACCTTCAACACTCCACTGAAAGACTTTTAGATATAATAATCAAATTCAGTAATGTAGCTGGATACAAATTTAGCACTCAAAAATCAATAGTATTTCTCTAAACAAACAACAAACCCACTGACAGAGAAATAGAAACCACACCCTTCACAATAGCATCCAATAAATGACCTACATAGGGATCAATCTAAGAAAGGAAGTAAAAGATCAGTGAAAATTACAGTGCTCTGAAAAAAGAAACCAAAGTGGACCTCAGAAAACAGAAAAACATTCCTTTTTCTTGGATAGGAATAACAAACATTGTGAAAATGGGATTCTCCCAAAATTGTTATACAGATTTAATGAAATTACAATCAAAATAAAATTAACATGTCTAACAGATCTAAAGAAATCATTTCTAAAATTCATCTGGAACCAGAAGAGACCTAGAATAGCAAAAGCAATTCTGGGCAACAAAGATAAGGCCAAAGGCATCACAATCCTTGGCTTGCAGTTATACTACAAAGTGGCTGTGATAAAATCACCATGATACTGGAGTAAAATCAGACCTGAAGATCAATGGAATAGATTAGAAGATACAAACACAACCTGAAAGATACTCAGCTACCTTTTCTTAGACAAAGGGGCCAAATACATTCACTGGAAGAAAGACAGCCTCTTTAATAAGTGATGCTGGAAAAACTGGCTTTCCATATGCTAAAAACTAAAACTAGAACCATGTCTATCACCATGCACTAAAGTCAAAATGGATCAAAGATCTAAATATTAAAAACAGAAACACTAAATCTACTGGAAGACAAAGTAGGTAGAAACCTTGAAGACATAGGGGTTGGCAGAGATTTCATGACCCAAAATCAAACTGCATGGGAAATACTTCCTAGAATCAACAACTGGATCTCATCTTTTTAAAAAGTTTTTGCAATTCAAAAGAAATCATCAACAGAGTGAAAATAAAACCTAAGAATTGGGAAAAAATCTTAATCAACTCTCCCTCAGACAAAGGACTTCTATTTAGAACATATAAAGAATTTAAAAAAAAAAAACCAGACCCCTGAAATTCAAAGACTCAATCCAAAAATGGGCATCTGAGATGAACACACAATTCTCAGATGAAGAGATGGAAGTAGCAAATAAATACATGAACAAATGTTCATCCTCATTGGTCATTAGAGAAATAAAATTTAAAACAACACTGGGATTCCATCTCACTCCAGAAAGAATATCCAAGATCAAGAAAACCACCAATAATAAATGCTAGAAAGGCTTTGGGGAAAAAGGAACTCTTCTGCACTATTGGTGGGACTGTACAATCATGAAATCACAGTGGAAATCAGTATGGAGGTACCTCAAAAAGCTAAGTTTGGAGGTCCCATTTGACCCGGCTATTCCACTTCTGGGCATATTCCCAGAAGAACTAAAAACTTCATACCACAGTGATATATATGCACCCATGTTTATAGCAGCACAATTTGTAATAGCTAAATCTTTGAAACAACCCAAATACCCATCAACTGAGGAATGGATAAAAAATGTGGTATTTTTAAACAATGGAGCTATAAACTCAGCTATAAAGAAAGATTGCAATGAAACTTTTATAATTAAATGGACATGATTTCAGCCCATACTCATAAGTCAAGTAAATCAAACTCATATGTATAAATCCTATATTGTCTCTCTAGTGTAAGAAACTGA
The DNA here is from genome assembly GCA_004027295.1 of Dolichotis patagonum. Lineage (NCBI taxonomy): Eukaryota > Metazoa > Chordata > Mammalia > Rodentia > Caviidae > Dolichotis > Dolichotis patagonum. The sequence goes on from PVJX010049435.1 coordinate 10,546, forward strand.
AAAAGTAAATAAGATATAAAGTCTTCAATAAATATTGTAAAATGTTAAGAACCTCCTCAAAGAGGAAAAATAACTCAGACAGAAAAAGATAAAAGAAGAAAGAAAAAAGAAATAAGATATAATTTTGTATATATATACTCAAGACTACTAAGATTATTGTACTACTATTTCTATTAGTTCTTGGGAGAAAATAGTCGACATGCATAAGATTAGATCAATTTTGCATGACTATATCTAGCAATTTAAGTAAGACTTTTGAAGATAACTATGCGAAAGAGAAAAATTTGTTATGTTCCTACCACCTTGTTTTGGAACCCTACATTGTTTTTGTTTGGGGCGCTTAGGTATAGTTATTTATTTGTTGTTCCAATTTTCCCTCTAATACAGAAATGATAGATGTACATGTATAGGCTTATATAAGCCTAGAACTTCACCTAAAGTGTTTACAAGAATTGATTTTATTATGTGTGATAATGTGAACAACTACACTGAAGAAAATGAGACATCATGGTAGCCATTGAT